>APFE031707909.1:13176-91516 GCA_000404065.3 Pinus taeda | reverse complement strand
TGTATTTTCAAATTAAAAAAAAAAAATTACATTTAAATTTAAAACAAAGTATACTTATTTTTTATTAGAAAAAATGAAAACATTTAAAAACTTTACTAAAAAAAAAAGCAATTTCACAACCATTTTAAAAACAAATATTTTTTATTTAAAACATAAAAAAATTACTAACCACTTTTTATTAAATAAACTTTTATTTTTTTTTAAACAATTTTTTCTTTCTTGTTTCAAAAAAAAAAAATCGACTCTCCCGGCCACCTGTGGTGGCGTGCCCATGGGTGGAGGTGCTACATGCAGCGTCCTCTACCTTAAACTACACCACCACGGTTGGCCTGACGACAGTGGGTCGATTCCTGGAATCACCTCGCCATCGCCCGACTGCCCATGGTGGTGCTACTGTGGATGGAGGGGCTGCATGCATCATGCTCCACCCAGGGCCATACCACCACAGGTAGTCGAGGGGTGGCAAAGTGATTCTCGGAATCACCACACCTCTGCCCAATCGCCCATGGTGGTGCAGCTATGGGTGGAGGGGCTACATGTAGCCCGCTTTGCCGAGAGTTGTGCCACCATGGGCAGTCAGGCGTGAATCAATTTTGTTTTTTAATTAAAAATTATTTGTTTAAAATTTTTTAAGATTAATTTGTATTAAAGTTTTTTTTTCTTTTAAAATGAAAAAGTCCTATTTAAAAAACAAAAATTAAGTGTTTGTTATTGCAAAAAAAATAAAAAAATATGCACATATTTGTTTTGTTTTTCTGTTTTAAATATATATTGTTTATGTATTAAAAAAAGTTAAACATTTATTTTTTTAAATCAAACATATATATGTTTTATTTTTTATTTTATTTTTTTTAAATAAAAAATACATATTTCTTTTCAACTTTAAATGTTTTTTTTTTTAATATATATGAAAATTATATATATATATAATATATATATATTATATATATATATATTAGATATATATATATATATATAATAATATATATATATAATATTATATATATATATATATATATATATATATATATATATATATATATATATATATATATATAATTTTCATATTTGTTTTTTTTTTAATTTGTGTTAATTTGTTTTTTTTTATTTTTTTCCAAGGTTTTTGTTAATTTTTTTAAAATTTTTAAAATTTTTACTTAATTTTATAGTTTTTTTAAATTTTGTTTTTTCTTTTCCAAAATTCTTTTATGGTTTATGAGATAATTTTATTTTATTTTTACATTTTTATGTTTATTTTTGTCTTTTTTTATATTTTGTCTTTTTAAGTAATCAACATTTAAAAAATGAAAAATAAAACAACTTGAAAATTCGTTAAGTAATCATGATTTCAAAAAAAATTGGACATAATAAATTTTAAAGTATGAAAAATAGACCCTCTAAAGAAAGGTATGTTGCATCAACACGTTTCAAAAGCAGCATGAAAATCACTAACATTTAAAAACAAGTTTTTATATTTGATACATAAGAAAATTTAAAGTGTCAAAATATGCTCCGAAGAAAAGAAGTGTATTTTGCATCACCACCTTTCAAAATCGGGTCACTTTTTTTTCTACCTCTACGAAATGGGTAATCGTATCAGTTATTTAAAGTGCCAACAACTATGCTCTAAAAAAACTATGTATGTTCTGCATCACCCCTTTAAAAAATCCAGTCACTTTTTTGTTATCTCTATGAAATAGCTAACGGTATCACTTCCCGTTTCAAAGTTTACGTTGTTATAAGTTATACATATTTTGTAGATGAAGAAAATTTTCCATCATGGAGCATGACCACCACTTGTTGAGTCAACGTAGCAAGTAATGAAAATGATGAGGACTTGAGTCCAAAAAAGACCTATCAGATTTCTCCACTGTATGATTTTGAAATCTATTAACCATTAGATTCACCACAAAATTTCTTATAAAGACCTTATACTCTCGTGAAGACCAAATCTGGTCACACTGATAATGGATCCTAAGAATGAGACCTTATCAATAAGATAGATAATAATTAATAATTGTTACATATTAATGGGGTCTGTATTTGTAATGATTTAGGTGATGTATTTATTCAGTGATTTAAATGCTAGTGTTGTTAAACTCGGCTGAATACAAAACTCTACGATCCTGTTGGTCTGAAAATGGACAGTGTGGGGATGAAAAATTTCTTGGTCAATTCCTACGGTGACATGAAGACAATCTTTAACAAATCCATCGTGACGTTGAGATATGTAGTGAACCTAGCCAATATGATTCTATAGGCCCCAATGTGTGTTTATGTAGATGATACTGCTAAGAAATGGTATATATACATTCTGGAGCTGAAACATGGATTTAATTTTCTCTTGAACTCCATTCATTGTGTTTAGTGTCCGGACAAGGTGTTGTTGGAGAAGGACTCCCACCAACTCCTCTCCTCATATCAATATTTCAAATGTTAACCCATAAATCAGACACATTCCCTTGTTTCCCTAGTTTGGAAACCCTTGGATGGATCTGACAATGAACTCCTCCCAACCACCACTTTAACCATCTATTGAATGCCTTCGATTGGTATGTGTAAACGATTTTGATTGATTCTTGGAGAGGTGTGAAATCTAATTTTGCATTGACATAATATGAACACCAAATTTAACCCGTGGTAGCCAAAATTTAAACCTTACAACTCTCTCATCAAATATTAAATACTTCTCTAATTAGTCAAGGGGTAATCTCCTTAATAATATATTAAATATTATAAGCATTCATATTAATAGAACAAATAAGAATAGTATAATATTAATTTATAAAGTAGGTAGCTGCCAAGTTGACATATGAGACCCCCTTGTTTGTGAGACAAGGGATGCCCTCCATTCAATGCTTTAACTATTTCATCTATGGAGGTGTACATACCTTAATTTCCTTTGGATCCAATCCTATAACCTTTAATGGGAAAACACATTAACACAAATCGAACAAGTAAATACAAAATTAATTTGAATATGTGTCAAAGTTTCTTTGATAGTTGCATGGCATGCTTAATTTTGTTTAGAAGCAAGGGAAAACTTGAAGGATTGATCACAACAAACATGTATGGTCAATTATGATTATCATAGGTTTATTATTTTGGTTTACCTAATCCAAAACTTTCACACTTTGTTACTATTGTTAAAGTCATGTCATAATGGTTTACTTGTTTAAAATCATGTAGATTTAGTTGTCTATTAAAGGCATGTCAGTTCAATGACAAAACCAATCGTTTGTCAACTTGGTCAACTTAGTGAGTTATGTGTTAATCATCTTAGTGAACAACATATCAGGATAGTTAGCTTAGTCATTGACATGCACATTCCATTGTCACTATTGGTGACATGTTAGGTTGGATATTAACATGTATATTTTATTAACATTATCTAGGAGATTAACTGAATCAACATGCATGTTTGACTACAATGGTGGGAGATATGTTAGATAGGTCAACCCCGTCAACAACATTTATGTTCAATTGCACATGTTAGAGGCATGACAAAATGGTCACTTGATTAGTAACATGTAGATTTTGGTTATCACTATTAAAGGTGTGTTAGGTTGGTTAACTTGATCAACCACTTGTATGTTTGGTTACAATTATTAAAGGCTCAATTGATTGTTTAATGTAGTAAATGGAGTGTAAGTCTAGTTACCATTGTCAAAGGCATGTTTTGTTGGTTAAATTAGTTAACGTCATATACATTCAACTATGATTCTTAGATCCATGCAAAGCTACTAAACCCATTTAATGTAGTACATAACATTGATGGGGGCTTTCTTATTGCATTGTGTGTGAGTATAGTGTGTTATTTGTTTTGTAAGTTGAAGATTTTTCATTAATTAAAAAGTGTGTAGAAGGGCATCAAAATTCATGTGGCCTCACCTTGACCAAGTTTGTCAACCAATTCTGTTACCACGGTACTTACAAAAGGAGATCCACAATCTTATAGGCATTACATGCCAAAAAACAAAAATAACTAACAAGACGCCAATTACCATAATTAGTCATCAGAAGTGATAGAGGCAAGATTATCTGGATCCATCTCTGGAGGAGGAGGTGGGTGGTAGAGATAGTGGACGTGAGTATAGTGTGATATTATTACCCAACATGTGTTCAATTATGCCACGTGACATGTTCACCCTTCATGGCTTGAATTTCCTTCTTAATGGGGTTTCTTATTGAATATGGGGCTATGTCTAAGCCTCAAGTGACTTTAATAGGATAAATTCCATTTAGTTGTGATTGTTGACCCAAAGGGGTGCTTTCATAACTTTTGAGATGCTTCTACCACATTGCAATGCCTCAAATCAAATAATCGCCACTTGCTTGTGTTCATTGAAAAATGTTTCAATCCAAAATACAAATGTATGTGAAAGCAAGTTAAATGGCCCAATGCTCGTTGACCCACACCACCAACCTTCCTAAATTTATCTCCTTTCTTGTGTTTTTTTGGATTAAACCTCATATCCCCACTATAAGTCATTTACTCCACCATTACATACACATGCATATCTCTAAAAAGCATGCCAAACTTAACTATTTTCATGCCTTACAAAAGAATTTCAAAACATTGTTACATTTGCACCAAAAATATACATATTTGTAATCAATATTTTCTAAAGTAATAAGTAGTACTCTTAATTACAATCTACTACTACTTTGACTACTCATACCCTACCCCTCAACCCCATGGACATCCTTGAATTGATGTCATGACTGTCAACTTTTTGTATATATTCTCTTAAATTGATATTATAGCACCCTCCATTAAAATCATTACATGCACATACAATAGAACCCTTTCCCTACCAAAGTGGACCAACAAGGACTCACGAGGCTCTACTCACCCCAACCCAAGTGCGAGGAAGGTGTAGCAACAAAAGGCGTGAACTTGCAAACCTTGGCAAGAACCATTCCCACTCTCTCAAATTCCGTGAGAAAGTGAAAAAAAATTGCAATAGGAAGGAAATATTCCCAATCCATGGTGAGAAGGCTAGAAAAAATAAAATAAATCAAATGTGACCACATTGGTCAAAACACGGTTGTTGCGTAGAGTTTCTTTTAACCAAAGTTAAAACGGGGATATTTGAGTAGGAGATCACATAGGACAAACAACGACTCCATAGTGCACATCGTGCTAAGATTGAAGAAAGAGGCACGAGTTCTATCACAAATTTCACACAACAAATTCAAACTCTAAACATCTCGATAATTTGTCGACAATTCCCCAAGCCGATAATCTATTTTTTCAACTTCAATGTAACATCTCCTTCTGAGTTTTGTGGGCGATCTACAAACTCAGGTGAGTACATATGCTATTGTCGAAAACTTATCTTTATTTTTGTGTATTGTAGTTATATTACCAATTGCCAGTGTAAATTCATTTTTCCATCTTTCCATGATGTATGAATATGCACCCTGGGGTCCTTGTTATTTAATGGTTTATCTGTGAAATCCATGATCGGTTTATCTTGTAACTCCTTTATATGTTGGTCTAAGCCATCAATTTCATGTTCTATATTTTGAGCATCCATTTATGTCAAGGTTTGTGGGAGAAAAAGTATGTTGGATTTGTGTGACTGATGTCAAGGGTTTTGTTTGGCTGTCCTATTAATTTCTTGATTAAATGTGTACCATGCCCTTTGGATGTCCTGAGTTGTTCTTCATCCTCTGTATAGCATGAGATGATTGGGCTCTATCAGTTGTATGAAACCTGATATCGAGTATTCTGTATTTAGTCTATCTTTTCGTTGATCTGGTTCAATAAAAAGGGCACCGACAACATTTCACCCGTTTACTCAAATCTACTCCCCACCTGATGCTGGAGCATCCAGCTCACAGTGATGAAGCAGAAAGATCCCAAATAGGTTCACGAGCGGGACACCGAATTGTCAGATTCTATTGGAAATAATTTTTCTTTTTATTTTATTTTACAAGTCAGAAACAGTTAGATGATTTACTTTCCAGTTAAGTTTATTGATTAGTTTCATTGCCAAGTGAAGGGTAGTTTATGTGAGTTAGGAAAATAACTATTGATTTCTTTTATAAATCTTTAATTATCTGAACAGTTACAGTTACAAGTAGGAACAGAAACACATAACTGCTTTTGTAACAGACAGAGACAAACTACAAGCCTTAACTGTACAAAGAGGCTATAAAAGCAAGGCATCTATGTAAAGAAAGGGTCCTTTTTGGTTCAAGTAGAATAAGAATTGAGAAGTTGAAGAATAAAAATATAAGAGCATTCTAAGTACATAAAGAAACTGTCCATCAATCATTTTTCTAAGTTGTTGAATTGATCTCCCACACACGATTACTATTATTTCATATTACTGTAAATTAAATGTAACAAAGTGAAATTCGAAATCACTGTCAACAAGCAAACAGGAGTACAATCTAAGAATCGCGGTTACAAGTTGATATCAGCACACAAGCTAATAACCCAGTACAAGAATCAAATACCAGCGGCGAAGCATAACATAAATCGAAGGTTACAGGTACATATCGAATATCTCCTTTTATATTTCATTAAAAACACAGTTACTTTGCAGTATTAATAATATTACACAGCCAAAAGCAACTGAACAGTAAAAGTTCCTTAAGGGTTACATAAATTGTCGCCATCGAAACCAGAACAGAGTTTGAATAAACCATTACAGACAGACCACGAGAAGACGAAACCCTCATTAGGGTTTGATTACGAACTAACAGAAGAAGAAACCCTCATAAGGGTTTGGCTACTAATCTAAAGCCAGAACTGTGGAAGCCGTGTCGTAGATGTGCATACATCTCACACAAGTAATAATAGCCATACAAACTACCAGACTCGACCAATAAACTAACAGGCATATCATATGCGCAACAGAGACCTCGAATCAGGTTAACAAGACAGGTTACAGGCCTACCCAAGACTTTTAAGCCATCAAACATTGCCGAAGACCAAAATGTGCGCCCTCCAGGCCACTGCAAGAGACCTGCAACCAAACCACAGACAACGGGTTAGGGTTTGTCATGTACAGGAAGCGAAACCCTCAACCCGAGGTATAAAACCAACCAAATAAAAACAGGCATAGTGGGAAGAGAATCTTACCTGGAGACCGTGAGAGGAGCGACCATCAAGTCGAGACCAGAGCCGCCACAGCAAGCTATAGACCAAAGGAGCAGACGGGTTAGACCCGGAACAAAGAAGAACAGAGATTGAAGCAAAGAACGAGAGTATACCTGTAGCAGCATATGTCCACGCGTTGCCATCGACCCTGTTCTGACGGCGGAACAACACCAGCATTTGAAACCCAAAATTCATTTCCAAACACATACGAGAACCAGACCAGAAGCATGATTGTAGACATAGAGATGGAGCAGACATCAATCGAAACCCAGGAATGAAACAACAAATTAACACAGCAAACAGGACCGGTGCCAGAACTTGGATGCATTCCTTCAAACAGAGTAACCAAACAAACAGAAACTTACCCAGAGTTACAGCGACTAGCCTGAGTCGAATACAGTCAAAGTGTCGAAGAGAATAACCAGTTTAACACACCAAAGAATCCTTCGCCCACAACCAGAACGAGAGTAAAGACGACTCATAACCGTCAAGTCACATTATAGAACCAGGGAAGGTCAGAATAATACCACAGAGAATGTCTCATTGCGCAGAGCTCCAAAACCCTCCAAGCGAAAACCGAAAATGACCGACCAATCGAGAAGTTGAGTTAGGGTTAGGATATTATCGGTCACCGAGGCGAAGGACTGAGCATTAACTCTAACCATTAAATTCTCAGCTACCACATAGTGAGCGCGGGAACAAACAACACTGTAGACGAACACGTAGGCATCCAAGTGGACTTATTAAAGTGCTAAAATAACGACAGCGTGGGCTGGGTCCCATCAGAGTGGTATGAGAGCAGTTGAGTTTAAGAGATTTGGGAAAAATGGATATAGGCAGACGAGTACGAGGTAGAGGTGCCTGTAGAATGGCAGATGAGGCATTGAGGGAAGAACTCAGAGTTCTTACTGCTCGATTAGAAGCAGTAGAGGCAGGCAGAAGGAGAGACCCGAAATTAGGTGATGTGAGTGATGAAGAAGTGGGAGCACCAGCAGGAGGAGATGACGGTGACACGCCAGAAGTAAGACTGTTGAAGTCTATATTATTGTCAAATAGTAAACCAAAACCAGAGTTACCAACTTATGATGGCAGTTTATCGATTGATGTAGTATTAGATTGGATTAGCGAGATGGACAAGTACTTTGAATGCAAAGAAATTAGTGAACACCGTAGGGTCAAGTTTGCAGCGACAAAGCTGAAGGGACACGCCACACTGTGGTGTGACAGTGTCCAGAATGAGAGGAAAAGGCTGAACAAGCCTCCAATAAAGACCTGGACAAGGATGGTAGCCAAATTGAAGGGCAGATTTCTGCCGACAGATTACCAGATTGCGTTGCATAGACAAGTTCAGAACTTGAGACAAAGGGGTCTGACAGTGAAGGAATATACGGAGGAATTTTACCGAGTAAATTTGCGAGAAGGATATACAGAGGACACAGCAGAGAGGACAACCAGATATGTGAATGGGCTGAGGATGGAAATTTTAGACGAGATAAGTATTTTGTCTCCCAACAACACGGAGGAGGCATATCAGAGTGCAGTTAAAGAGGAAGAAAAGCTTAACCGAAGACAGAATGCCCGGAGAGGACGTGGGTCTAACAGAGGAAGAGGCCAGTCCTATGGTAGGGGTCGGACTGCCAACAACAGCGAGGAAGCCAGCAGTTCGAAGGCTTCGGGAACAGCAGAGAAAGGAGATGGAATGAGGGGTGGCAGATCGTTTCAGCGTGGTAGAGGAACTGGTCGTGGAAGGGGAACTGGATACCAGTGTTATAGATGCCACAAGTGGGGGCACCGCTCTTTTGAGTGCCCAGAGACAGATTCTACTGGATAGCGAGGCGCCTATATGGCACAGCCAGAGGAAGCAGCAGCACCTCCTCAAGAGGCAGAAAATGCCGCAGAAACAGGAGAAGCTCTAGCACTGCATAAGGTGTTGGTGAAACCAGTTGCTGAGAGTATTGAACAGACACAACGGAAGGCTCTGTTCAGAACAATTTGTAAAGCACAAGGTATGTGCTCTAAAATGATAATTGATAGCGGGAGTACTGACAACCTAGTGTCAGTCGAGATGGTTGAGAAGTTGGGGTTGAAACATCTAAAACACCCCACTCCATATCGAGTGTCGTGGTTACAGAAAGGGCACCAGTTGCTGGTGGATGAACAGAGTGAAGTGGAATTCCAGATTGGGTGTTATAAAGACATAATTGTTTGCGACATTATGCCAATGGACGTGTGCCACATTTTGTTGGGCAGACCTTGGCAATATGACAGAAAAGTGACACATGATGGGGTATTGAATTGTTATAAGTTTGAAAAAGACGGGGTTAAACATACCCTTGTGCCCATCAGAGAGGAGAAAGAGGCAGTTGAAGGAAATGAACCAAAGGCGTTACTTGTGAACGGAAAACAATTTTTGAAACAAGTTGAAAACAGTGAGATGAATTTTGCTGTAGTAAGGAGGACTAGAACAATTTTGTTACACACAGAAATCACAGATTTGCCTGTAGAAATACAGCACATGTTAGAAGAGTTTACAGATATAGTGGTATACGACTTGCCAGATAAGGTACCTCCCAAGAGGAGCATTAGTCACCATATTGATTTCATACCAGGAGCCATCTTACCGAATAAGGCAGCTTATAGAATGAGCCCCAAAGATAACGAAGAAATTAGAAAACAGGTGCAAGAGGTATTGGATAAGGGATTAATAAGAGAAATTTTGAGCCCGTGTGCTGTACCGACAATTCTCACCCCCAAGAAGGGAGGAGAATGGCGGATGTGCACTGATTCCAAAGCCATCAACAAAATCACCATACGGTACAGATTTCCGTTACCACGCATGGATGATATGATGGACTGTTTGAGTGGGGCAGCTTACTTTTCCAAGATAGATTTAAAAAGTGGATATCACCAGATATGGATACGTGAAGGAGACGAATGGAAGACAGCTTTTAAAACGAATGAAGGCTTATATGAATGGCTGGTCATGCCGTTCGGTTTAAGCAATGCACCCAGCACTTTCATGAGACTCATGAATGAGATGCTAAAGGAATATATAGGGAAATTTGTAATTGTTTATTTGGATGACATACTGATTTTTAGTAAGACACGAGAAGAACACCTCTGGCATGTGTGTAGAATGCTTGAGAAACTACAACAGAATAAGTTATTGATTAATCTAAAGAAGTGTACGTTTTTGCAGAGAGAACTGATTTATATGGGGTTCGTGATAGCAGAGAATGAATTGAAAATGGATCCAGAGAAAGTGACAACAATCGTGAATTGGCAGTCACCCAAGAATTTGTTCGAGGTAAGGAGTTTTCATGGATTAGTGAGTTTTTACAGAAAGTTTATTAGAGATTTTAGCAGAATCTGTGCTCCTATGTTGGAGACCATCAAAAAGGCCAGCCAACCTTTTCGATGGACAGAAGTGGCAGAAAAGAGCTTTCAGCTACTGAAAAGGAAAATAACAGAAAGACTGATTCTTAGGCTACCAGACTTTCAAAAACTATTTCAGGTACGTTGTGATGCAAGTGGGACAGCAATTGGGGCTGTGCTCAGTCAGGAGGACAGACCCATGGCATTTTCAGTGAAAAACTGAATGAAAGTAGGTAGAAGTACTCCTCCTACGATAAGGAATTTTACGCAGTAGTACAGGCACTAAGATATTGGAGGCATTACTTGCTGGGAAACGAATTCGTGTTGTTCTCTGATAATTCTGCATTACAGTATGTAATGCAGCAGCATAAACTTAATCATAAACACGGCAAATGGGTGGAGTACTTACAGAGCTTTAATTTTGTGCTGAAACATATCAGTGGGCAAGCGAACAAGGTAGCCGACGCGTTGAGTAGAAAAGCTTTGTTATTACAGGAAAGCACTGTACAGGTTTTGGGATTCAAACATTTACGGGATCTATATAAGACAGACCCAGATTTTAGGGAAGCTTACGAAGCGTGCCAGAATCGTTCAATAAGAAGAAATAGTCCTTGGTTGGACTATAATATACAGGAGAAATTACGTTTCAAGGGAGGACAACTATGTATCCCCAGCTGTTCTATGAGGGAGAATATCATTCGAGAAAAACATAGTGGGGGATTGGCTGGAAATTTTGGGATTGACAAGACTTTGGAACAACTTAGTCACTTTTACATTTGGCCGAAAATGAGATGGGACGTACAACGTTTTGTGACTAAGTGTAAGGTGTGTCAACTAGCAAAAGGACACAGCCAGAACACAGGACTGTACACGCCATTATCTATTCCAGGCAGGCCTTGGGATTCTGTGAGTTTAGATTTTGTATTGGGATTGCCGAAGACACAGAAAGGGTTTGATTCGGTAATGGTAGTGGTAGATCGTTTATCGAAAATGGCACATTTTGTACCTTGTCGGAAAACCAGTGATGCTACTTATGTGGCTCACTTGTTTTTTAACGAGATTGTCCGATTACACGGGTTACCCACAACCATCCTATCAGACAAAGATGTAAAGTTCACTGGACATTTTTGGCGGACCTTATGGAAGAAAATGAATACCCAATTAAGCTACAGTTCTGCTTACCATCCGCAGACCGATGGGCAAACAGAAGTTGTGAACAGAAGCCTAGGAAATCTGTTACGCAGCTTAGTCAGAGAAAATTCTAGAATGTGGGACCGAGTGCTGGCACAAGTAGAGTTTTCTTACAACGATTCGCCGAATCGTAGCACGGGTCTTAGTCCCTTCCAGATTCTTTATGGTATGCACCCTCGAGGAGTGCATGAGCTTCGGGATCTTGGTTTACAGGAATGGCGGAGTGCGGATGGCGAAGATTTTACGAATGCTATGCGGGATTTGCATGAACAGGTCAAGGAAAAGTTACAGGACAACAGCTTGAAGTATAAGGAACAAGCAGATCTGAGGAGGCGAGAAGTCCATTTTGAGGTAGGGGATGATGTTCTGGTACACTTACGCAAGGAGCGGTTTCCTAAAGGTACGTATAATAAATTAAAATACAAGAAAATAGGACCTTGCAAAATCTTGCGGAAGTTTTCAGAGAATGCCTACGAAATCCAGCTACCACCTGGAGTAGGCATATCACCTATTTTCAATGTGGCAGATTTGTTTCCATATTCAAGCGAACTATTGGAAGAAAAGACAGATGAACCCGGACAATCCACGCGGAACACCCAGGAAGACAGAGACAGTTGGAAGAAACAGATGCCTTATGTCCAACCCCCTGAGATCGAAGGCATCCTCGAAACTCAGGTAGTTAGACGTACTCAGTGGAAAAATTATTTTCAGTACCTGGTCAAGTGGAAGAACCGTCCAATAGAGGACAGCTCATGGCTTGACGTTAGGCAGATTGAACGAACAGGGACAACAGTGGAAGCACTCATGAACAGGAGTCATGATCTTTTCTCACCCCGGGAGCCTGATGCAAGAGCATCCAGCTCACAATGATGAAGCAGAAAGACCCCAAATAGGTTCACGAGCGGGACACCGAATTGTCAAATTCTGCTAGAAATAATTTTTCTTTTTATTTTATTTTACAAGTCAGAAACAGTTAGATGATTTACTTTCTAGTTAAGTTTACTTATTAGTTTCATTGCCAAGTGAAGGGTAGTTTATGTGATTTAGGAAAATAACTATTTATTGCTTTAATAAATCTTTAATTATCTAAACAGTTACAGTTACAAGTAGGAACAGAAACACGTAACTGCTTTTGTAACAGACAGAGACAAACTGCAAGCCTTAACTGTACAAAGAGGCTATAAAAGCAGGGCATCTATGTAAAGAAAGGGTCCTTTTTGGTTCAAGTAGAATAATAATTGAGAAGTTGAAGAATAAAACTATCAGAGCATTCTAAGTACCTAAAGAAACTGTCCATCAATCATTTTTCTAAGTTGTTGAATTGATCTCCCACACACGATTACTATTATTTCATATTACTGTAAATTAAATGTAACAAAGTGAAATTCGAAATCACTATCAACAAGCAAACAGGAGTACAATCTAAGAATCGCGGCTACAAGTTGATATCAGCACACAAGCTAATAACCCAGTACAAGAATCAAATACCAGCGGCGAAGCATAACAGAAATCGAAGGTTACAGGTACATATCGAATATCTCCTTTTATATTTCATTAAAAACATAGTTACTTTGCAGTATTAATAATATTACACAGCCAAAAGCAACCGAACAGTAAAAGTCCCTTAAGGGTTACATAAATTGTTGCCATCGAAACCAGAACAGAGTTTGAATCAACCATTACAGACAGACCATGAGAAGACGAAACCCTCATTAGGGTTTGATTACGAACTAACAGAAGACGAAACCCCCGTAAGGGTTTGGCTACTAATCTAAATCCAGAACTGTGGAAGCCATGTCGTAGATGTGCATACATTTCACACAAGTAATAACAGGCATACCAATTACCAGACTCGACCAATAAACTAACAGGAATATCATATGCGCAACAGAGACCTCGAATCAGGTTAACAAGACAGCTTCCAGGCCTACCCAAGATTTTTAAGCCATCAAACGTTGCCGAAGACCAAAACGTGCACCCTCCAGGCCACTGCAAGAGACCTGCAACCAAACCACAGACAACGGGTCAGGGTTTGTCATGTACATGAAGCAAAACCCTCAACCCGAGGTATAAAACCAACCAAATAAAAAAAATCATAGTGGGAAGAGAATCTTACCTAGAGACCGTGAGAGGAGCGACCACCAATTCGAGACCAGAGCCGCCACAGCAACCTATAGACCAAAGGAGCAGACGGGTTAGACCCGGAACGAAGAAGAACAGAGATTGAAGCAAAGAACGAGAGTATACCTGTAGTAGCATTTGTCCACGCGTTGCCATCGACTCTGTTCGGATGGCGGAACAACACCAGCATTTGAAACCCAAAATTCGTTGCCAAACACATACGAGAACCAGACCAGAAGCATGATTGTAGACATAGAGATGGAGCAGACATCAGTCGAAACCCAGGAATGAAACAACAAATTAACACAGCGAACAAGGCCGGTGCCAGAACTTGGATGGATTCCTTCAATCAGAGTAACAAAACAAACAGAAACTTACCCAGATTTACAGCGAGCAGCCAGAGTCGAATACAGTCAAAGTGCCGAAGAGAATAACCAGTTAAACACACCAAAGAATCCTCTGCCCACAACCAAAACGAGAGCAAAGACGATTCATAACCGTCAAGCCACATTACAAAACCAGAGAAGGTCAGAATAATACCACAGAGAATGTCTCATTGCGCAGAGCTCCAAAACCCTCCAAGCGAAAACCAGAAATGACCGAACAATCGAGAAGTTAAGTTAGGGTTAGGATATTATCGGTCACCGAGGCGAAAGACTGAGGATTAACTCCAACCATTAAATTCTTAGCTACCACATAGTGAGCGCGGGAACAAACAACACTGTAGACGAACACGTAGGCATCCAAGTGGACTTATTAAAGTGCTAAAATAATGACAGTGTGGGCTGGGTCCCATCACCACCTCACTCGAACGACAACAAAAGCTACTAGAGCATAGTTTTATGTGTTCATTAAATTTTAAAACCCTCACTAGTTCAAGGGTCCCCAATTTGCGCTCTAACTTTCCATACATATCCCAGGATCTATTCTTCGTAGGTGAGTTGAGCAAACCAATGGGAAAGCGTAGTAGGAGTTCATCAGATGACTAGGCTTTGTCTAAGGAAGAATGACCACAAAATGAAGAATCAAACCCAGATGAAGAAGAGGATGACCAGGAATAGCTCGAAGCCATAACTTGGCTAATGACAGATGATAATGAAGACGATGAAGACAATCAACCCGTGAATGTGTCTAGTGTAGATGATGATAAAGATGCTTCTACTGAAACTAATGAGGAGGTAATTTTGTCAAACTCTGTTTCTTTTCCACTCCCTTTATTTGTCATGGCTGCTTTTGAAAGAACTTTTTTCTTGAAATTTTATCATTTTTTCCTATGCCCCTATGTTTGTCTTTTATGCACTATTCAAGTTTGAGTCTTCCATTCTATGTGGTCTAGGGTCCTCAGAAGTGTCTGGTTCCTATTCTCTATCTCGCATTAGAAAATGCTCCACATTGAGATACCCCTGATCACTCTAATGCAACAGCCAAGAGATGCCATGGAAAGAGGATGCTTTTCATTGAGCCACTCCTAAGAACTCTGCAATAAAAATGCTCCACAAAGAGCCACCCCTAAGCACTATGATGCAACAACCGAGAGACACTCCATCAAGAGCACTCTACAATGAAAATGCTCCACATCGAGACACCACTGAGCACTCTAATGGAACATCCAAGAGGTGTGGTGAAGTAAGAAGCTTTTCTTCAAGCCACCCCTGAGCACTCTGCAACGTAACTGCACCTCAAGTTCTTCTCGCATCCCTAATCTACTTCTACTACCTGGGTATATTCAACACCCTCGTTGGATTGGGGCAAGTTGGTAGGATCTAATATTTTTAATTAGGATTTAATATCTTCCAACAATGTTTGGAATATGTAGGTAGGGTCAATTATGTTTTTCCAATGGGTTCTTCACGTCTTAGGATTTAATTGGATCTTGCTAGTTATATCTTGTTAATTAGGATTTAATAGTAATTAGTCGAATTTCAATTTTAATGAGTTTATTTATAGCCATACATTGCAAGAGTTATTTATTTAAATAATACCCAATTTTCTTTTGCCTCTTCCCCTAAATAAGATACATTTTCCTTTTTTTTCGAATTTTAACTTCTATGAATGTTTTATAGCCACTAGGATAAGAATTTTACGTTCAAATGGTTGTGAATTTCATTGTGGTCATCCCATAAACAAGGCATGTGTTGCTAAGTTGTTGGATTTTAACTTTTATGAGCTTTTTATAGCCACATAAGGAAAAAATTTTATGTTCAAATGGTACCCAATTTCCTTTTGGGTAACCCCATAACCAAGATCTGTGTTACTCTTTAGTTTGATTTCCAATTATATGAGTTTGTTATGGAAATATATGGTAGGCATTTTATATTCAAATGTATGATTTAAAATTGTGCATCTCAATACTTTAGGGTTACAGATTTCTCATTTTTCACGTTTATTGTTCTCTTTGAATTGTTATATGGTTGTTACTATGAAACATTCATAAATAGATAGGTCTAATAACTTGGCACTTGTTATGAGCATGGCAATTTCAATGTCTTCCTAGAGATGCATAATATCCACTATCCATATATTCAAATGGTGCTCAATCTCCTTTTGGGTCATCATTTAATGAAGAGTCATGTTCCGTTTTAGTGAGATTTCAACATTTACGAGTTTTTGATAACCATATGGGGCCATTATTTTATATTCGAATATATGATTTGAAATTCTATGCATTCCCTTAAACCTTAGGTTCCCACATATCTTAGTGTGCATATTTATTCTTCCCTTCGAATCATTAAGAGGTTAAGAATATCTATGGTTAAATTAAGAGGTAGAATTTGGTTATAATGGAGGGAGAGGTAGATTTTATAGCTCACTATATGTGTGATTACTTCTACAGTTTAAGCATGGTGCTCTAAAGTTTAAGCATAAGTGATTTCCTTACCTTTTAATTGTTCTTATTTGTGAAATATCACCAAAGAAAAAGCGATAATGGAGAAAATTTCTAAGTTATATTAGACATGCAGTTCTTGTGTCCATGGCATTCATAGATCCTGGAATGTGTATGTAGTTATTAATCTTTAAAAATTTTGTTCCGTATATATTTTGGTATCGATGTTGATATCAAGAATCACGGTTCTATCTAAGTGGCGTCTGATTTGCAGGGAGGGGATACATTCAAATATGAGGCATTTTAATAATAATAATAATAATAATAATAATAATAATAATAATAATAAATAACAAGAATAATAAGAATAAGAATAAGAATAAGAATAATAAGCTCAAGATTGAGATGATTTATTCTAATTAATTACTTTTTCGATGAGAATAATTTAGAATTCATCCTAATATAATATTGTTTTCTCAATTTTTTGTATTTTTTGTAGTTACTCTCGATCATTCTTGTGATGTCTATAAGTGTCTTGATTATTCAATATCTTGCATCGAATTTTGGAGTTGTTATAGGTCTATCCCTCATCTGTTTTCTCTACCAAACAATTATATGAATTGAGATTATGCTCACCCCTCAACCTACTAGTCCATCAAGTAAGCATCTCACACAACATTACAAGGAAGAATATCCATGAAATCTAAATTTATCTTATGGTTCCTATCAGAAGTGGGTGTCATTGTTGCAAATATTCTTGAAGGTTAGCATTTCAAGAATGATATTGTAAAGTAAACTTCTTATATTTTGATTTTTGATGCAGTAATCTTATTTTATTTTACTCCGTGCGTCAAAATGAAACTGCAACTAATGCAGGATTTTAATGAGAACATTGATTTTTGTTGGAAAATGAATTCAGCTGCAACTAATGCAAAGAATATTGATTCTTGTTGGAAAATGAATTCAACTACAACTAATGCAGAGAATATTGATTTTTGTTGGAAAATTAATTCAACTGCAACTAATGTAGAGAATATTGATTTTTGTTGAAAAATGAATTCAACAGTATTATTAAGAATGGTATGAAAAATAATGTAAACAATACATATAAATATGCACTATATACAATAGGTAAACCATTGATTCAGTTTCCTAAGTTTAAATGATAAATAACTGTCCATAAGAACCCTAATTGAATAAGGGTTAACAATTTTTCCCCAATTTACTTCATTCACTTCATTCATTGTTTGTAATTTTCTCATTCCTTCATTTTTTTATCGTAGTGTTGGGAACTACATTTGCTCTTAACATGTTGTTCCATAAACCTACACGCGTTGGTGTTCTTCTAACTAGATTCAGCACACTCACTCTCATTGGAGTGCAGAGATTTTGGGTGCTCCATCCGATCCTCTCAGCTATACTCTATCCATCTATTTCAAGAAAAAATGGAAATTCATTTTTCTTATGTAAGCTTGTTACTTCAAACTCTTCGTTTTCTCTATGTTGTAGAGACGTTATACCAGGAAATGACGTTGAATTTATTTTAGATTATATGGTGTTGTCTCTATCAATTTCCAGTGATTTGTTATAGCTTCAGCCTCAAAGATGGAGGTCAACTCGATGTTTGATGTTTTCTTATATAGTTAGAAAGCTTCAAGAACAAGGTGGTCAATGCAAAATCATCTTTGTTAAAGTAGTTCAAATATTTTCTAGAATGTTTCACTCAAGGAGAGGGATATAATCCCAATTTGTTTTTATTCTTCCTCCTATAAAAGAAACTTTTTTAATTAGAAATGTTTATGATATCTAATCAAACCATAAGAGAAAATAGTTGGTTGGTGTTTTATTTTTTCAATGCACTAGGGCTTTGGACAATTTATACTCTTATATGCAAGGTGGGTGAAATGTGTTGAAAATGATCACTGCCAATGTTAACTTGTGTGTCCTTATGGACAATTTCCTTTTACAAACTTGTGAACCTTTACATTTATTACTAGTTCAAAGGCACTCAAAGGAAATTTTTTAGGAATGATATGATAAGGTTCTTGTCATGAAATGGGGCATGAGTTTGATGATTTTGCACGTTAATTAGTAATTAGCTAGCTATTGATTCCCTATTAAATTTAGAGTTATTTTGTTACAACAGATCCTTTTGTTTCATGGTAATAAAACATGTTGCGAACATGGCCTTCTGTATCATGGAAATTGAATACTTTTGTAGTGCGACCAGGAAATGTATAAATTTGGCTATATGGAATTAGTATGAACAATATAGACAAACACCTACAAGGTAGAACCAACATCAAGAATTTGTAGTTTCATAGAGAAATCACATTAGAAACAGGAACATGCCCATAACCCAATATTGTGGAATGTATAAAATTCATTCTAAAGTTGTAGAAGATGGGAGAACTGCAAAACATGCCCATAACCGAATATTGTGGAATTTAGAAATTTTGCATTGTAAAGTTGCAGGAGATGGGAGAATTACTAAACCTATCTTTATGAAATTAGCCTTAACCTAGCATTTTGCAATTCAAATGCTCACAAGCATAACGCACTTAATTGTAGAATATAATCACCTATGTTAGGGAGTTGCATAACCAGAATCCACAGACAAGCATCACATAATGCAACATTATAAATTGCAGAATATAGCACCCTTCAATAGGCATTTTCATTGCTAGTAAGCGATGGCCTTGAGAAGCTTGGAAATAAGCTTAACTAAGTCATTCACTATAGAAGGAAAATTGAAATTCATCATAGCTATGATCTTGTCACCAATGTATATAATCATCCAATAAGGGGATTAATTTTGGGTAGTCATTGAAACTTGAATTGTATTTAGAATATTGTGTGCATTATGCTTTGTAAAATCACTATAATCTAAAGAATTATGATAGTATAACCACTATATTTTTGTCTAATGACTCTTAAAAATGTTTTTGTAGATTTCTACCTATATTTATGAAATAGAACAATAGGTATACTAGTGTAAGAGGTTTATTATGCATTAGTAAAATATGGAAGTGAAAAATAGAAGCAACATCCCACATATATTGGGCATAAGGTAATGAAGATGACAAGAAAATAAGGTTAGCATCCACAACAAGATTTCATAAGGTCATGAAGATCCATATGACTAGGTATTATAGAATTTATAATATTTTCTTTCTTAAGTAGCAAAATCCACGAAAACTGCTACCTACATTTCTGAAAATAGTAACCCTATAATCTAGCATCATGGAATTCAAATTCTTACAAATAGATATTGTGGAGATGGAAAGACCATAGAGGCATTGCAAAATATAACAACCTGAATTGTAGAACACAACACTCTACAATAACAAGTGGTATTACCATTGAATGACAACCTTGAGAATCTTACAAGGAAGCTTAACCAATTTAGTCATTATGGATGGTGAGTTGATATTCTTTGCAGTAGTAATAGACATATTGTGCAAATGATTCACATGAATATTTCTATATTCCACCAAGTTTTAGGATGGGAGATATGGAAGTTGGGGGAATTAAAAGGGAGATATGTGGGAGCACCCCTAAATTTTAAGGACATTCAAGGAGGACAAGGGGACGTTAGGGTCCCTAGCATAGGGGTCCCCATCTCCAAAACTATAAAAATAATAATAATGATAAAATCTCAACAATAACAATTCATCCCCTGAAAATCCATCATTGTGCAATCCAGTGGAAACACTATAATGTTGCCAATCCTGAAATCATTTTAGTCTGTTGAATTCTGAATGGGATAAAATTCTACATTCTTCGTATGATGTCTAATGATGTTGGAATCACCCTCAAACATCTCCAAACAATTTAAAAAAGACTGTGAGATAAAGCAGTGTCATTGAAAAAATTTCACTTTACTTCAAGAATGTAATATTACTATTAATTACTAAAGTCACAGAGTCCTCAAAGCTTAATCTCCTATTTTTTTCATATCTTCATTTTATTGAACAAAAAATAGACTCAAAGCTCAATCTCCTATTATTTTCGTATCTTAATTTCATTGAACAAAAAATTTGATGTGAGGAGGGCTGGTCATCCCTATTTTGGGGGATATTTATTGAGGAAAAAAAACATAATATATTGGGGGATATATAGGGGGTAGAGGGTTTTAATATTGGTAGGTATAAAAAAATGGAGACCAAAGTTAATGAAAAATATAAAGGGGTATAAAAAATGTTAATCAAAAAAAGGATACCTACAATATTTAGTGAAAGTAGGGGTATTTAAATTGGGAAGGTGTATTGTGTTTGTATTAGTAGGGGTTAAATAATGTGATTTTTAGAGGTATTTTCCAATATGTATTCAAATTAAGGGTATTGTTTAATATGCCATGAACACGTGATACGTCAAAGATTCATTAAGTGAAGCCCCCATGTGCAAATCCTAAAGACAATGAGGTGTTAAAAGGAATGTTTGTTCCTAATTTAAGAGGAAGTGGAGCAACTCGTATTTGCATTTCTCTTATTGGAGCTTTTCTTACACCGTATGTCCATATCACTTGTTTGTTTTGGTAATTCAGTTCAATGAATATGTTTCATCAACACAAAGTAGTAATCATTAGAAAATATGGCCAAACATTTTCCCTTATGATGCAGATGAGGCATTGGGAATTTAGTTGCACAATAATAAAGTGTTGGAAATAATACTGAGAGGGGGGGTGAATCAGTATTATCTAATTCTTTTACCAAATCTTTCTTATTTATACTTTGAATTATTTTTGCATACCAATACCATAAATAATGAGCATGAATAAGAAAATCAGATAGTCACATCAAAGAACACCAGATATAAGGTGGAAACCCAATGTCGGTGAAAACCACCTGCTGCAATATGTCTCTATCTTCTTTCAAATTAGAAACTCCTTTTACAATGGTCTTGTACTGGTGCAGTACTTTACCAGTACGCAGGCTGCAACCTGCAGAGAGCTACAACTCTCTCTCGTTTTCCAGTCTCTCCTGGAAGGGAGCTACAACCCCCTACTTCTTTTCAAGGACCACTTTTCATAAATTTTCAAACTGGATCCATATACATCAAATGATCATCAAGTATATGTAAATTATACAGTCAGCTGCAATAACCAGATCAACAATAACAGAACTGAACCCAGAACACCTTATCAACAAGAAAAATTCAACCCAACAGAAGATCTTAAAACAGATACGCAGTTTTCGTTCTACTGTCCTGCGTCGCTACGCACTTCATCCTCTGCTTCTCTGTGTATACCCGCAGAGTTACTTTTGTTGTACTGCGTGGCCATGCACTGCTCCTTTCACTGATCTGCGTACAGTATGCACCAAAATGTACTATCGCGCCGCGTACTGCACAGTAGGCACGCACCTAGAAGAACTATTGAGCCGCGTACTATCACAGTAGGTACACATCCAGAAAGACTGTCGTGCCGCGTACTAAACCAGTAAGCACGCACCTGAAACACTGTCGCGCTGCGTACCCACGCAATTCACCTTTGTCGCCTCTGCGTACCCACGCGCTGCCCCTTCGTCTCTTCTGCGTACCCATGCACAGACCCTTTGTTTCCTCTGCATACCCACGCACTGTCACTGTCAATCACTTGCGCACCTCTGATTAGGGCCAAAATACAGTCAAATACTCAAATCTGATCTTGCGCTCGAGAGATCACCCTTCACAGATTCACTTCCAACTTCTCTTCTAAAGATCAAGCTTTTTAAACCGAGAACCCAATATCAGATCTTAAGATATTCAATACTCAAAATATACCCAAACCAAATGATCTCCTTAGCTTTATATAGTAAAGCTCTTCCTTAAATCATGGATTAATACCACGGGCCGACACCATAATAACACAAAACCGACGGCTAAATACCATGAGAAACCCCACGAGTGGGCGCTTTACTGTCTTGAAGTGTGTGCACTGGGGTACGCACCCCATGAATGGGTAACCCGCGTATTTGGACGCGGTCCCTAAACGGTATACCTGAGGGTACGCACCTCCTGAACGGTTCTCCTGCGTACTTCTTTATTTTCATCAAAATAAGAGCCATGCCATGGGTATTGCCATCAAGTACAACATCTGAAACATATAATCATACCAGAACCATAATGCCAACACATCATTCCCAGGTCACCGAGGATCCCTTTTAAGTCCGTGATTTTTGTTGGGAATAAATCGCGATATTCTCGAAGCAAATCGACGACCTTTTCCACCATAGCGTTGTCCCAATAATCCCCGAGTGTTGCATACGTCGGCTCTTCCTCTATTACCATATTTACTTGTTTCGTTTTCAATGGTGTGGTGATGTCTGGATCTTCGATTGCTGGTCCGCGCACCTCATGACTCCCCTTTGATTCCAGAATATTGATGTTTCTAGGGTCATCGTCATCATCTTCTACCTGCACCTTATAACATTCCAGGGCCTGGCTCAATTGGTGCGACCAATCTGGCTGTATGATTTCTTCTGGTTCCAACAGTGTTTTAAAAATGGCAGCCTTCACCAGCTGTAACATGTCATCCATAGTATCCATCCATTGATCTTTAAAGAGGAATGTCGACAAAAACCATTCGCACTAGATATCCCACTTACCTGTGCCGTGTCAGAGCTCTGTTTCAGTATACCAGTTCCAGGGAATGACGTCCAAGGTGTGATAAAATAAGTGTACTCATTCTGGTTGAGGCTCCTCTCCATAGGCTTTGATCCATTTGGTAAGGTGCATGCGTGGGTCATCACGTCCATCGTATTTCTCCATTATTCATAGTTCTAGCTTCCCAAATCTTATCTGCATCATGCGCCTGCAGCCACGCCAATATTTGAAAGTCCCTTCATGTGTGCCCCACCATCGCATAGATGTCGCACACAATGCCCATCTCAACACATCAAACCAGTACAGCGCTTTCAAACTTGGTCAGGAATTCATCTACTATTGTCAGTCTATCATACATCGATAGTTTGCGATCCTAGGCCCTAACGCAGTATAGAGATTTAGTCATCATATTGCAGTGTAACGTGGTTACTCCGTTCAACCTATTGCACCACTGCTCATCTTCTTCATCTAAATCATTGGTGTAGGACTCTGCAGAGCCCCACGACATTCTTCTTTCCTCCGTTGGCTTGACCCATTCTTGCCTTTGTGCAGCACAAATTTTGTAGATACAGTCTAATTCATTGTCACTTTCTTCGTTGCACATGGGTTCAATGTAGCGTGGTCCTTCAGCCGGATCTAGCGGAATGACTACGCGGAGCAATCCGTGACTTCTTTTCAAATATCATTATCCACTACTTTAAATTAATAACCCCATTCATGTCAATGGCCCAATCTATTCCTAACAACGTAGGATAAGGTGTACTTTCATCCACGATTACTATTACTTCAAAGTCTGTTCTGGTGCACGTGCCTTCTATATCTACTGTAATTCCCTACAACCATCCCATGGGCAAGATCTTTTGTTCGTTTTCCATCCACAATTGAATAGGAGACCATTGTAGTGTAGGCATACCCATGCATTCCCAAGTTTGTTTAGGCAGTACATCTGAACCCAAATCCAGAATGATCTGATCCATCTCACAGTCGCCAATTTGTGTCATTAATCGTATCTCTCGCCCCGTCCGTGTTGCATGTTCTCCCAATTTTTGGACCATGCAAGCCTCTAACTACCCTATTGTCACACTATAATTTTATGCATGTCTCTAAAAAGGTAGTTAGCATTGAGGGATCCCTGTCCTACTCAAGTTGATCCTTGCTACCTAGGGTAGAGACCTCCACAAAACTCTCCCTAGCTTCCAGATATGTCTCCTTGCTAACCCCTGTGTCTTCATTACTTAAGTTCCCTTTATCCTCTCCTGTGGTCATGCCACTTATTAGTACCAAGTTGACTTTGGGGTCTTCGTCGCAAGGTTTGGACATCATCATCTACATGGTCTGGGTCATTATCGATTGTGTTGCCCTTTTTTCACGAATCTGTGCTATCAGTGTAGGGAAATCTATCAGCTCATGATTGAATTTCTCACAGTAAATGCATGATATTCTAGTTGGGTTGGTATAATCCTACTCGTAATGTCCTAGTCCTCCTCAATTGTAACAGATTAGCTACCTACAACCCCTCTCTGGCCCCATTCCACCCTGTCCTCATCCCCATCCCTGGAACCCATCACACACGATCGTCGCAGCTGGATCCTGACCTCACACCTCAATCTTCATTTTGTAGGTAGGTGACTGGTCCATTAATAATTGATAGCTATGACAGTCTCTTTCCTTGTGGCCCATCGATCTGTAAAAGTTGCGAAAGAGCTGCTGGGGGGTCTGGTTGAATTTTGGCAGTAGATGATAGTTATCTATGTTATGCTTTCCTCCTACCCGATAGATTGTGCACGAGAGAAGGGTTTTCGTGCTTGGCCCTGCTTGTGCCTCTGGTCACAATGGTGTTGGTCCCCCCGTTGCCACATAATTTTCCTAGACTAGGCAATGATCTTTATCATGCCCCTGGCTTTTGCACTTTATACACCATACTTCCTCCCAGACTTCTGGGCGAGGTGCATATTCCTGTTTTAACTTCTTCATTTCCAAACATGAGTTTTGTATCTAAACTTGGATTTGCTAAACTCCCAACCCCGAGTCCTATAACGGAGTTTCGTGCAACCTCATCGTTGTCTCCAATGCTTCAGCTTAGGTTGAGATCTTTTGTTGTGACAAATTTGTCCTCAGATGTGGTGTTAATGATGCAATAAACCAAGCGCAGTGTTGTGCATCCATCAGTGTCATGTTTGCTTTGCAGATGGTACTTTTCAGCCTTTGATCCAAACCACACGAGGTTTCACCAGGCATCATCGCGATCTCCTTGAACCTTATGAACAAGTGTGTTTCTGACTTCGGCTGGCTAAATTCCTTCTTTAGTTTGGTTCGGATCTCTGCTATCCCCTCAGTAGGGTGATCGCTTGAGTACTTTATGTACTATGTCAACACTCGATCCTGCAGTGCGCTAACTAAGGTAGCCTTTCTAATATTATCGTCCAGAATTATGTGTGCATCCCATACTGATGTTACCATGAACCAAAACTATTATGGATCTTCGCTTCCTGCTCCTTTGAATATCGATAGCTGGATCACACTCGTCATTGTCAATCTCTAGTTTTTGCGTCAATGTACTCTGAACTACTATTACTCCTAATCCTTAAATGCTTTCTCTATAGAGTTCCAATGTTCCAACATCAGACACCCATTAGGTAGATCCCAGTCCTGGCAATGGAACCATTTGTTGGCTTATAGGGGCTTGACCTAGGTTCAAAAGAGTTATTTAGCCAAACAAATCCCACAGTTGCTAGCCCTTTCTGTAACAGCCCGCAGAGCGCAGACTGAGGTCTCACCCGAGGTAGCAGAGGAGGGTGTTGGAACCAAGTTTCCACACCCTTGGGATGTCTTAATGTGGTCTAGAGGTTTCACACACTGTTTCGTGGCTTCACGCCACTCAGCTCCACGCAGATCCAGATGAATACTCCTTAATACTTATTAATGCATTGTTTATAGGTTCAATCTACTTTTTATGATCTTTATGCAGACATTTAACAGAATTAACCATTTTGCGCACTTAGAATAGATACAGATTCACATATATTCATATCATAAGCATATGTGCATAGATCAAACATCTATACTAACCATACATTAGCCAAATCCGCAATAATTCAGATTTAACACATAATTTCATAATCAACTTATCTTTATTCAACTTCTTCACCAATACATCCAGATCTATCCTGCACACTCAGCTATAGGGGTCCATGCACACAGTTGCAGACTCTACCAGGCCTCTGTGCACACAGCTGCAGAGCCTCTATCTACTACCCAATACCCTTGACTCGGACTTACAGACACTTCCCAAACTTTTCTTCTCAATAACCCATTACATATCAGATCCAAGATTACATACCAAAAAGATGCTTTCTACCCATAGAGCCTCGCTCTATTTATACATTCCCATGGTCCGCCGACCATGGGTAGGCCAACTTACTCCCTATTATTCTATAATATTTCTTGGGTGAACAACCCTTTGACTTGAACTTTTATATTTCGCACTCCACATGTTTCGGAGTTTAAGAATATTTTGATCCTATCTTATAGGCTCTCAGCCCCAAAACTGTTACGCGGGACCTTCGCTACCCAACATGGCTCCTTCAACATATCTGGGTTCCCACAATTCTGCTAGCACTTCGTGGATAGCCCCAACAATGTAATTCTTAATGCCTCTTCCCTATAGTCTCAAACCAAACCAAAACACACTAATCTCCCTCAAACATACACTAGAAAGCTACAAGTTATAGATGTCTTTTTGATCATTCAAACTCACTCCCAAAATACTAGTTTATCTTGGGAAAAGAGAGGTTTATATAGCTTGAATGGATAGGAGATGGTTCCACTCATCATGGGAGAAGGTATTATCTCTTGAGTTTGTTCCATCCTAATAGGGGAAAGGAGCCCAAACTAACTTCCTCGACTCCATCTAGCCAACCATCTACCAGACTTCCGTTATGAAGCTTCTAGGGATGGAAGCTTCGACACCATATTTAAAAACTTTCCAAAAGAGGATCGATGTGACTAGAAAAGGGCTCAGTCGCTCCATACGGTGCTAGGGCTAGTTTTAATCTCAGAAAATTGGTGCAAGGAGGAAACTGGTCAGTAGTTCTGGTCTTGTAAACTGGGATAAATGGAAGATTCTTTGGAAATGATGTAAAGGGGAATTATTTTTCTCATGAACAGGGATATGATGGGAGTTTCTTCATGATGGGAAAGCATGTTGAGTTCACTATAGAGGTACTCCAAAATCATGGATGAGGAGTATAGGGACAGTGACAAAATGTTGTGTAACAGGGGCACAATAATAATAATATGGGGACAACATGGGCACAACAATAAAAATAGGGGGCTACAATGACAATAATAATAAGGTAAGACACTAGTATTATAAGGACCTTACATGCCCCTCTCCTTCAGAAACGTGTTTTCCTCAACAATTGAGTAGTTCTAGATGCTTCTGTATAAAATTCTCATCCTCACATGTGGAATCTTCAGCAAGTAAGTTCTTCTACTTGATGAGATACTCTGAAATTGATCAATTTCGTAGCTATCAATTTCTTGTTTCAGTGACTGCTTCAAGTTCCAATATGATTTTTCCTTCCTCGCTAATTTATGGAAATATTTTTTGAACTAGGAGCTTGTCACCTACAACCTTCTTTAAGTATGAAACATGGAAAACTAGGTGCACTCGGGAAGCTACATGAAGCTCCAGTTTGTATACCATAGTACCAATCTTTTGCAACACCTTGTACAGACCATAATACTTTGGTGATAATTTATTATCCTTCTTAGCTTGCTTGAGGGACTTTTGTTTGTATGGTTGTAGCTGTAGAAATACCTAGTCACCTACATCAAAACTTTTTTCGCTACAATTTTGATATGCCTATTGTTTCATTCTATTCTGCGCCAAAATGAGGTTATCCTTTAATATTTGGAGAACTTAGTGTTGATGCTCGATGTGATCTTCCACTACTTGAACCTTAGAATGGTATCTTACATATGATGTGATGGACAGTGGATGATATCCATAAAGTTCCATAAATGGGGTCATTTTTGGTGCAGTATAGAAGGAAGTGTTATACCACTATTCAGCTAGAGGAAACCATTTGACCCATTGTGTATGTTTATCAAAAACAAAGCAATGAATATGTCATTCCAAAAATTTATTTACTATCTCAGTTTTTCCATCGGATTTAGGATGATAAGATGAGATATGAGATAACTGAGTACCCAGACAAGTAAATAATTATGTCCAAAAATTTCCAATGAAATTGGGATCTCTATCGCTTACAATACTCTTTGGCTTTCCATGTATCTTTTGAATTGTTTCCATAAATTCAGTAGCAATTGTAATGGCTTTAAAGGGATGATATAATTCACAAAAGTGTGCATACTTGGTAAGTCTATCAATTACCACCATGATAACACTCTTTCCTTGTGACTTGGGTAAACCTATGATAAAATCCAATGAAACATCCTCCCAATGTTGACTTGGAATGGATAAATGTTGTAATAGACCTAGGGTCTTAATTATTTCAATTTCATTTTGTTGGAAAACGAAAAATTCTGCCACAAAATTTTGAATATCATATTTAAGGCCATCCCAAAACAATTCCTTCTTAGACTTATGGTAAGTTTTTAAAAATCCTGACAGCCCTCCTAAGGGATAGGTGTGCAATTCCATAAAAATATTTTGTTTGAGTTGGGAATTATTACAGAGGTATAAGTGATCTTTGTACCATAACGAATAATTTTTCCAGCTATATGTATAAGATGTACTCGGATCTCGTTGTAACTTTTGAATGAGTTCCCACTCTTCTTCATCATTCTTCCATTCATCCCTTTCTTCGTTTATCCGATCTGGTTGGATAATAAAAATGGCGCAAATCAATGCTTCCACATTGTCATCCTTTCTTGAGAGTGCATCTACAACAACATTTTTCTTCCCTTTTTTGTAGATGATTTCAAAGTCATAAGCCAACATCTTTATGACCCATTTTTTCTTCTCTTCTAAAGATAATCTTTTTTTTAAAAGTATTTAAGGCTATCATGATCCATTTTTACCTTGAAGTGTCTTCCCATTAGGTAAGGTCACCATTTCTTAAGTGCATGTAGTATTGCCAAAATTTCCTTCTCATAAATAGCTTTTTGTAAATACTTTCCTTTGATTAGATGACTTTCGAAAGTAGCGGCTCTTTCTTCTTGCATTAAAACATCATGAATTCCATTTCCTAAGGCATCACATTCCACAATAAAGGTTTTTGTGAAGTCTCGCATAGCTAAGACTCGTCCTTGGCACATTTCCCCTTTAAGATGTTCAAAGGCCTTTGTTGCTTCTGCAGTCCACGAAAATGCATCTTTCTTCAATAATGTTTCTGAGGTGCTACTATTCTCCCATAATTCTTAGAAAACTTGCAATAATACCCTGTCAACCCAAGAAATCCTCGCAGATTCTTTATGGATGTGGAGATTTTCCATTCCTTAATGGCTTTACTTTTGCTAGGGTCTACCTTAACACCTTCATGAGATACAATATGACCCAGATATTCCACCTCTTGTACTCCAAAGAAACATTTGGAGGTTTTTGCATATAATTGTTTCTGTTCCAATAGTTTGAGCACCCTTTCAACATGTTGAACATGATCCTTATAATACTTGTTGTATATTAGTATATCATCAAAAAATACTAACAAAAATTTTCTAAGGAAGGGTTTGAAAATGGAATTCATCAAACCTTGTAATTTAGAAGGTGCATTAGTAAGGCCAAAAGGCATCACCAAAAATTCATAATGACCCTCATGAGTTCTAAATGTTGTTTTCCAAACGTCTTTAGTCTTCATTATGATTTGATGATATCCTAAATAAATATCCAACTTGGTGAAGTAAATTGATCCATGAAATTCATCCAATAATTCATCAATGACAGGAATGGGAAAATTACCTTTAATATTGAGCTTGTTGAGCTCCCTATAATCCAAACACATGCACCATGATCCATCCTTCTTGTGCACCAATACAACTGGAGCATAGAAAGAACTTTGACTAGGTTGAATTATACCATCCTCTAACATTTCTACAGCCATATGTTCAATTTCACCCTTTTGGGAATAGGGATATCTGTAAGGCCTGATGCTTGGAGGAACACTTCTTGGAATCAAATGAATAGCATGATCATGATCATGAATAGGTGGGAGGCCTTTGGGAGTCTCAAATAATTAGGAATGATTGTCTAAGACTTTTTGAGATCTGGAGAAATAGATGATTTAGATGTGGGAACCTCTAGCGAACATAATTGTGCAATTACAACTTGTTGTTCTTTCTTTAGAAGATTTTTCATGCCATTAGAGCTTATTATCTTTCCCAGTTCCCCTGCGATACCCCTTAATTCAAATTCTTTTCATTCCAAAAAAAAAATCAAGAAAAGTTCTTGAAAATTAAAAGCTATCGTACCCAAAAATTGTAGCCATTGGACTCCTAGTACAACATCAGCACCACCCATTGGAATGGAAAGAATTGGACTATTCAATACATATTCTCCCATGGATAGCTTGATATTATGGCACTTTCCAAAGAAATTTATGGTTCCTCCATTTACAACCATCACTTGACACTCTGGTGCTAGATATAGGAAGAAATTCAATTCCTTGGCTATCTTACAATGAATAAAATTATGGGTACTTCTTGAATCAATCAACACTATTACCTTTTTCTTCTTGATACGTCTTTCTATCTTGAGAGTTTTAGGAGTGTTAATTCCAGCCAATTCATTACAAGATATGGTTAGATTCATTTCTTCTTTCTCTATGGTTTTCTCCTGATGTATATTCTCTTCTTTTGACGATTCTTGTTCCTTTTCTTCCTCCTCTTCACAATCTATGTTAAATTAATTTCTTCTCAGCACACTTATGAATTCTAGTGTATTTTCTATCACAACTATAACAAATAACTTTTTCTCTCATTTCCTCTGATTGTTGTGATGTCAACCTTGTAGGTTATGGGGCAACAACACTTCCATATTTATAGTTGTGAGTGGTAGGCTTCCTTGTTGCCATAATTTTTCTTTCAATTTTTCTTGACAATATTTCTCCATTGAATCAAGTTTTCAAAGGCAAGCCTCATGTTGGATGTTATCCTTTAATGTCCCTATGAAAAAATCAATCATATGCTCCTCTAGAATATATTTTACCCTTATATTCAATTTTTGGAAGTCCTCAATGTGCTCCACCATTGAACCCTTTTGTTTTAGATTTATCAATTGGCTAAAAAAAAGTGTTGCTTTTTGTATCTTGATAATATGCTATCATTTCTTCCGTAAAAATTTCCCAAGTGACAATTTGTTTATGAGTGAAAATCCATCGATACCACACAAACTGATTGGGTTCCAAATATAAAGTTTCAAGGTGTACCTTTTGTGTGTTTTGCACATTATGGAGATCGAAATATTGCTCCATCTATAGTATCCATGTTATGGGATCATTGTCATCAAACTTCCTCATATCGATCTTTGGAACATGGTGGGTATTCAATCCAATGTTAGATTCTATGAAATCATGATTAACATTTCTTTTGTTCTCATGATGAGTTTTCTTTACTACCATTTCACCATTAGTAAGCATTTCTTGTAGCAACTTTGTCAAATCTATCTTCAAATCTCTCATGTTGCCTTTAAGTTTTGCTTATATACCATACATCTTAGCTTACATGCCATCCATCTTAGCTTCCATAAAATTCATCTTAGCTTCTATGTCATTCATCTTAGCTTCCATGCCTTTCTTTAAACCATCCATCTTAGCTTCTATTACTTTTTGTGAGTGTGGAATTTGTTGCACTTGGTCTCGTAATTTTGATATATCATGTTGCATTTCTTCCTCTTCTTCATGATTCATAGTAGATATCTCAAGTTGCTTACTAGGTGTTTCCATTTTCTTTCTTCGGGGCATAAATTAATGATAATCATGCTTCACTTTGTCCTTTGAATTCCTTCAAAATAATTTTTCAAACCAAACTTATGCAAAATTTTAAAAAGACTACACACTTTTTTTGGCTTTATAGAAGCTCAATATTGAATCTGTTGTATCTCTGTAATTACAGATCTCCAAGATCTGAAATTTTATTGAGTGGTATCCCTCTATGTCATCATTCCAACCATGCAAGTCTAATCAATATTAGATTCTCCAAGAAGGAGTTATTCCAAATCTCCCACGATGACCTGATTATAGACTAGTTCAGTAGAGCGAACTTGTATGAAGTTTCACATGTCATTGTTTAGACCTTCGAACCTAAAACAAATACACAAAAAAACAAATTCCATCTGCTTCCTATAAATTGATAAGAAATTTCAATCTGTAATGCTCAGAGAGAAAGTTATGACTATTTTTCCTAGGTCACATGTTTGAGATATAATTCGGAAGCCTACAAAACCCTAGCTTCCTTGGATCATATCTATGAAAATATAGTGATGCAAGATCTTAAATTTGTACTCGAGGTTCATCAATGTTTCAGCTCAAATATGTTTTAATTTCCACTTCTGAAACATCGCAGAAAAAATATTATAGTGAAAATTCCACAATGACCTATTTAAAGAAGCGAAACCCTCGAATCGAAAGCTCTGATACCAATTTTTATGCAACTAGCTCACAAAATAGAAGAAAAGATAGATCAATGACTTCAAAATAAGCCTCTTTGACAGGGAAACCTCCTTTAAATTACACAAATAAACAATTCTTTGATGATACAAATGACAATACCTCCTTTCTATATATAGGAGTCTAAGGGGTCACAATATAATCAGAGCCGACATAACAATAATAATGTAAGGGCACAACAATGAAAATAGTGGGCTTCTATGGGGCACAATAATAACAATATGGGGAAAACATGGGCACAAAAATAACAAAAGGGGATGCAATGACAATAATGATAAGGGAATACACTAGTATTATATGGACCTTGCAAATATATTCCCATATTGTTGTTCATATCTCAAAGTTGTATATACTCTTTTGTCTTGATCTACTAACACTTGTCTTGTAGCTTCCCATTTTTCCAATTTATTGTAACTTGAAAAGTATATTTCATTGCAAGTATTGTAATTTCATTTTGAGCATATTACTTCTTGCAAGTATATTTGGAATTGGTCTACTTACAATTTGTCTTGCAGTATCTATATTATTGAATTTATTTGATCTATCTACTTTGTTCATGTTTATATGCTCATAATTATTTAAACTTGACAATCAATTTTGTTTCAAGTTATATTTCAAGTATTTGTAATAATTTAATAGTTATCTCCTAGAACTTGTTATCCTTAACAAGTCTTCCTTAGAAATATTCATGGGTCCACCCTCCTTGAATTAGCTAGGTGAGAGTTTAACAAAGAGAGTTGGGATCATGTGACAATGCCTTCTCTAAAAGTTTCCATAAAGAATGCACCTTGTCAGGTTGGTATTTTTTCCATATTTATGGGAGTGGAAATATGTGGACAATAGTAGACAACGACTATTTCATGATGGCCTCCATCTTGGAAGAATATATCTTTAGCTCTCCTCCACCTATCAATAACTTAAATACACCAAACTCTATTGTGCAAATTCAAACTTCTTAAGGTTTGCTAGTAGTTGGTTCTTCTTTAATGTCTCAAACATGTGTATTTAATGTTATATGTGCTCCTCCTAGGTATCATTTTATACCAGTATATCATCCAAATAAACAATAACAAACGAATCTATAAAAGGGCGCAATATATCATTTATTAATCTCATAAATGTAGTTGGTTCATTGCATATGTTGAATGTCATGACTAACCACTCATATAAACATTTCCTAGTTTTGAAAGTTGTCTTCAAGGTATCTTCTTCTTTGACTCAAACCTAGTGATATCCATACTTTAATTTCAACTTGGTGAAGTACTTCGCTTGATGCAACTAATCCACCAAGTCATCTATCCTTGGTAGGGCATGCCTGTTCTTGAGTACGATTTTTTTCAATGCCCTGTAATCAATACACAGATGCTAAGTCCCATTCTTGTTTTTCACAATGATGATGGGTGACCCACATGGTGATGTACTTGGTTGAATGACACCTAGTTCTAGTAGTTGTTGTAATTATTTATTCACCTCACTTGCTTCTATAACAAACTACATGTACATCCCAATGTTTCATAATGGGAAGTCTAACTATAGTTGGATCTCGTGTTCCACCTCCCTCTTGGGTGGTAACCCTTTAAGCTCCTAGAAAACTTCCCTATATGCATGTAGAAACACATCCAGTTGATTAGCTTCTGAGTACGCCCCTCTATGGATTCCTTTCCTCTTACAAACTCTTCTATAGACTAATTTTCTTTAAAAAATAGTAAAACATACTTCTTTTTGGAATTGATCAATTTATTGGCTTGGTTGGCACTTACCAACGAAATATTCAACTTGTCTTTATACGCATTGATGGTGCATGATTTTCCATCATTAATGAGCTAATACTAGTTGCATCTTTGCATGATTATGGCATATTGCATGTACATGTAGGGAATTCCAAACATGACTCCACATACATAAAGGAGAACTACATCTAGTTATGTTTCATCAATAAAATCATCATTGATGGAAAATATAATTTTGTATTGTTTTGTTACCTTTAATTCTATATCCTTATGTACCTATCCCAATGGATATGGGATCAAATGGTCACAAAATTCCATACTCAATTTGTTGACCATATATGTTGCAATGAGATTCACCTATGATCCTAAGTCAAACAAATCATCAACATTTGTCTTCCTAACATGTATCTTTATATGGAAGAGTTTGGTCATTTATTTCTTTTCCTTTTGTTAAAGGATACTCAAATTCACCTCCTTTTGTACTAACCCACAGATAATATTATCATCTACATTTTATCTACTTTTAACTATGTTTCTCACACTAATGGCTATGAAACTCTTCCTCTTATTGTCTTTCTTTTTGTTCTTCGAGTTAAGATTTGGATGCAACTTCCAACACTTATCCTCTATATGGTTGTCAATAATGTAGTGGTTGTTGGGATATTTTCACTAGTCTTCTATGGTTTCCATATTTTTATCTTTTCCCCCTTTCCACTTATTTTTCCCCTCCTTAGAAGCATATTGTTGCTCCCTCTGCTTTGATCCACTTGATTTCTATTTCTTTAGGCCTACGTTCTCCAGGCATTATTTTTGTACGTAAGCCTCGTCCGCCGATCTGGGCTTTAATAACGTCAATTTCTTTTTTATGTGGTTGTGTGGACCCCCCAAATACTTGAGGAGTATGTATGAGTCATTTGGTGAGATACGTAGCATTATGGCCATCTTTCTAAACTATGTGGTGTACTCTTATACGGTCTACCCCGACTTTTTCTTGAAGTAATGACATTGGATCCACTAGTTCTTCACATACCCAATAGTGTAAAATTGTGAGTTTATGATGGTTTTCAAGTCCTCCCAACTAGCGACTGGAGGATATCCCTCCAACCTCAAGTTCTCCATGTGACTTTCCCACCAAGTTAGGGTATGGCCCTCCAATTTTAGTCATCCAAATGAAATCTTTTGTTCTTCATCAATATGATGGAAACTGAAATACACTTCTAACTACTGCAACCAATGATTTAGCTTCATAATGTTGATATCACCTTGGTAAAACTTAATATCAACCTTCGCTTCCATTTTGATTATGGATTTTGGATGATTCACGACACTCGAACTGGGTTGATTTCTTTTTGGTCCTTTCTTCAGCTGGTTCTTTGTTTCTTCCTGATCTCTTGATCTCCCCTATTATCTATGTTTTGTATTATAACCCGCATATTCTCCAAATATCCCAAGATTATTGCTCAGGGCTAACATGATAAGATTCATATTACGGATTATATCTATAACTTGATCTTCTAACCACCAAAACATCTCCTTTACAGGATAGTGAGGTTCATTCACAAATTCATTGGCCATGATTAAGGTTTTATGACTTTTCACCTAGAAAATCTTGATCCACTACAAATATCCAAAGAATACTGGCTATGATACCAATATGATCTATAAATTGTTGTGGATATTCCACAGGATAGTTCATCACAACATATCTAATAAAATTATATTTAAAAATGTGAAATCTACACTTTTAAGGTTTTATTTCTCTTTAGACTTTGAGATTTGTAGATCATTTTTAATTTCATATGCATGCAAATTAAAATTATGTAGAAAATAGATATTAGTGAAATAAAAACTCATAAACAAATTTAAGACAAGATATGACATGGGAAACCCTTTAGGGAGAAAACCCAGCTGGAAGGTGAGGTCGTTCTGCTCTCTTTCTTTGAATATAAAATGGTTGTGAGTACAAAGAAGTATGAAATATGGACTGTACACTACTAAAGTGAAAAAATACTCTCTATGTGTTATATCTCATATTCCTTTCGGTTATTTTTCTCATCTATGGAACAAATGCACTCGAAATAATGGGACCCCTTTTCATCCTAGTGGCCCAGTTTTAACACAGCCTGATAGCCTACTAGTGGTTAAGTGGAAAATTTTTACCCCCAAAAAATGTTTTTTTGTGCCTCAAAATGCTCCCAAAAGGTTTTCAAACCGTAATTTTCCAAAGTTTGTCCTGTAAGTAAAAATGATCCTTTGAGATAATTCCTCCACTTTTTCAACTCTGAAACAACATTATGGATGATAAAAAAAGTAATGATTCAATCTGAATCAAGAGAGAAGGTTTCTTCTATTGGTTCAATCTCTCCAATATTTTCTTGTTTTTCTCAGTGGGTAGAGTTCAATTAATCTTAGTTCCACCCTAGTCCTTTTGGTGTCAGACCCTCTGTTAGGTCCCTATAATACTAGTGTATCCCCCTTATTGTTATTGTTAGTGTAGCCCCTTATTTTTATTGTTGTCCCCATGTATCCACCATGTTGTTATTATTGTCCCCATGTATCCCACATGTTGTTACTGTAGTGCCCCATAGAATCCCACTAATGTTATTGTTGTGCCCTTATATTATAACTATTATGTAGGTTATGATTATATTGTGGCCCCTTAGACTCATATATATACCAAGGAGGTCTTATAATTTGTATCATCCCAGAATTGTTCATTTAAGTAATGTAAAGGAGGTTTCCCCCTCGAATAGGATAATTTTTAAGTCGTCGATCTATATTTTCTTTTGTTTTTGTGAGAAAATGGAGGTAAAGACTAAAAAAATTAAATCCATTAAGGAATGGAAAATCCCCACAACCATAAAGCATCTTCAAGGATATCTCAGGTTGACAGGGTATTATTACAAGTTTGTTAAGAATTATGGGAAAATATCAGCACCTCTAAAAACATTATTGAAGAAAGATGCATTTTTTGGACTCAATAAGAAACTAAGGCCTTTTAACATCTTAAAGAGGCAATTTTCTAAGCACCAATCTTAGCTACGCCAAAATTCACAAAAACATTTATTGTGGATTGTGATGCCTCAGGAAATGGAATTGGTGTTTTTTTAATGCAAGAAGGAAGAGTCGTTGCTTTTGAAATTCTTCCAAACAAAGGAAATTATTTACACATACTTATTTATGAGAAGGAAATGTTGGAAATACTACATGCACTAAAACAACAACCACCTTACCTAATGGGAAGACATGTCAAGGTAACAAATATCATGATAGTCTTAAATAAATTTTGAAACAAATATTATCTTCAAAAGAGAAGAAAAAATGGGTCACAAAGATGTTGGGTTATGACTTTGAAATCATATGGAAAAGAAGGGAAGAAAAATGTTGTTGTAGATGCACTCTCAAGAAAGGAAGGATGTGGAAGCATTTCTTTGTGTCATTTCTATTATCCAACCTGATTAGATAAACAAAGCAAGGGATAAATGGAAGAATGATGAAGAGGTGTGGACACTTATTCAAAATTTGCAACAAGATCTCAGTACATCTTATACATTTAGCTAGAAAAATGATTCATTATGGTACAAATATCACTTATATTGTTGTAAAAATTACCAACTCAGGGAAAAGGTTCTTTTGGAACTGCACACCTCCCCCTAGGAGGGCACTTAGGATTTTTAAAAACTTACCATAGGGTCAAGAAGGAATTTTTTTTGGATTGCCTTAAATATGATATTCATAACTTTGTGGCAGAATGTTTGGTTTTCCAACAAAATAAAGTTGAGACAATTAAGACCAAGGTTTGTTACAACCTTTAGCCATTAGCCATTCCAAGTCAGCATTAGGAGGAGATTTCAATTGATTTTATCATAGGTTTACCCAAGTCTAAAGAAAAGAGTGTCATCATGGTGGTAGTTGATAGAATTACCAAGTATGCACACTTTTGTGAATTGTCTCATCCTTTTAAAGCCAGTACAATTGCTACTGCATTTATAGAAACAATTCAAAAGCTACATGGAAACCCAAAGATTATTGTAACTAGATGTTGGCTTCAAAGGCTTAGACCCAGGTTCAAAGTTAGTATGTGCTAACCAACAAAACCCTACACTGTCGGCTCTTTCATCAACGATCTACATAGCGTAGACCATAGTCTCACCCGAGACAATATTGGGGGATGCTAGAACTAGTTTTCTACATCCATAGGGGCTTTGTAGTGTGGATGTAAGGTTTCTTTCAATTTAGGGCTTGATCTGACCTCGCGAACTGTTAACCTTATTATTACAGTCATAGTGTGTTTTCCTACTTAACGGACACGTGAGATGTATGTAACTAGTCTAACATGTTGTATTCATCATATAAAATACTATTTGAACCTTTGTGATACAATTATATAATAAATATACAAAAGAAAACAATAACCAAGAAAAAATACAGAAACTACGCAAACCTATAAAAATACACAAATTTGTTCCAAACTCTTCTTTATTAATTAAAATCTCCACTAATAAAATCTTCCTGGCCCTTTACACGTAGCTGGAGGGGCCTACACACACAGCTGCTGACTTACCAAGGTCTTTGCACACATAGTTGCAGGAGCCTTCCCCTTCACCAAAATACAGAAATACATCATAGTTACAGACCCAAAATCATATCATAACATGAATTGTTTGCCTTTTACTCACTAAGACAACCTTTTATATATCCTTTTTCCTTATAATACCATGGTCCACAAACCACGGTTATAGCTCAAAATAGTCAAAATTATCCCATCCCTTTACAAAATAAGGGGCTTTGACCCGCCCTAAAGCCCCTTTGACTCCTAGAATTCTACGTGTATCAAATTGTGATCTGCTCCTCAAAATGCGGAGACTTTACATGACTTAGACAAAACTTGGGCCTAGGGGACCCTTATCCAACAGGTCCCCAACACAAAAATGTGGCTCATCCTTGATTCACTCAGCCAGTATGTCATGAACCTTTACTTTGAGTTTGTTGTATGCCATATCTATAATGGACATAATCCAAATACTAGGAACTATGTATTCCATAGGCATTAGATCTTCCTGACCATACACCAGTATAAACAAAGTTTGTCTTGTCATCTTCTTGCAAGTAGTCATATATGCCCATAGAACTACTAGGATGTGCACATCCAAATCATTCTTGTTGGTGTTGCATGCTTTAGTTAAATCATTCTCCAAAATCTTATTTAATTCCTTGGTCATTCCATTCTCCTAAGGATGATAAGGTGTACTCTTCTGATGATGCATCTAAAATTCCTTCATTAGTGCTTCAATAATGTTGTGCAAGAAATCAGAACCTTTGTTGCTCATCAGGATCTTTTGGCATCCAAACCTCGATAATATATAATCAAATATGAAGCACACAACAGTTTCTTCATTGCAATCCTTTACTGGTTATGCTTCATCCCACCTGGTTAGATAATCCTTCGTAGTAATAATGTATCATGCACCAATCTTCTTTCCTAATGGATTGATCAGTCCAAAAATTCCAATCACCCTTATCAAAGTCCTTCAAGGTGACTTGTGGATTCAACGGAAACTCATCTCTTCTCAATGGTCTTCTGGTCCTTTGGCAGACATCGCAAGCACCATAATATTATTTGGGATCCTTGTGCACCATGGGCCACCATAGTCCCTCTCTTGAAATCCTCTGTGTAGTTCCCTTTCCTGCATAATGTCCTCCTATGACACCATCATGTGCTTCTGCCAAAACACTTGGGCTTACCCATTTAGATTCTTCCACAAGTTCAACTATTCTAGCTGTGAGCATCTTATTAAGCTCTTGCTTCACCTTTTCCTTGTATTTTTGGTTTAGCCTATACAAGACCATTTGTTGGCTCTAGGGGCTTAGACCTAGGTTCAAAGTTAGTTTGCACTAACCAACAAAACCCTATACTACCAACCCTTTCGGTAATGATCTACATAGCACAGACAATAGTCTCACCTGAGGCAATATTGTGGTTGCTAGAACTAGGTTTCTGCATCCAAATGGGCTATGCAATGTGGTTGTAAGGTTTCTTTCAGTTTAGGTCTTAATCTGACCTTCACGAACCATTAACCTTATTGTTATAGTCGTAGAGCATTTTCCTACTTAACAGACCTGCGAGCTTTACGTAACTAGTCTAACATGCATTATTCATCATATAAAATGGTATTTGAACCTTTGCGATGCAATTATAGAAGAAATATAAAAAATTGAACCATATCCAGGAAGAAATATAGAAACTAAGCGAACATATAAAAATACACATATTTGTTCCAAATTCTTCTTTATTAATTCAAATCTTCACAGATACAATCTTCCTAACCCTGCGCATGTAGCTATAGGGGCCTACGCACACAACTGCAGACTTACTAAGGTATCCACGCACACAGCTGCAAGAGCCTTCCCCTTCTCTCAAATACAGAACGATATCACAGTTACAGACCCAAAATCATATCATAACAGGAATTTTTTGCCTTTTACTCACTAAGACAACCCTTTATATATCCTTTTCCCTTACTATACCATGTTAATTCCCTATAACACTAGTGTATTACCTTATTATTATTGTCATTGTAACCCCTTATTATTATTTTTTTCCCATTTTGTCCCCATATTGTTATGATTGTGCCCCATAGAAGCCCACTATTATTGGTGTTGCCCTTACATTATTATTGTTATGTCTGCTCTGATTATATTGTGACCCCTTAGACTCCTATATATAGAAAGGAGGTCTTGTCATTTGTATCATCCAAGAATTGTTCATTTTTGTAATGTAAATGAGATTTCCCCCTTGAAGAGGCTATGTTTAAGTCTATGATATATCTCTTTCTTCTATTTTGTGAGATGGTTGCATAACAATTGGTATCAGAGCTTTTGATTCTAGGGTTTCGCTGCTTCAAACAGGCCATCATGGAATTTTCTCTATATATTTAGTTATTGAAAGCTTCAGAAGCTTAAATTAAAACCCATTTGATTTGAAATTATGATGAACCTTGTGATCAAATTTCACATATTGGCTCACTATATTGTCGGAGATATGAACTAGGGAAGTTATGGTTTTTATAAGCTCCCGAATTCGATCTCAAATAGGTCACCTTGGGAAAATCATCATAACTTTCTCTCTAAGCATCATATTCAAATTTCGTAATAAGGGACAGAAAAAAGATGGACTCTAGTTTGTTTGGTAGCATTTTTAGAGACGAACATTGAAATAGTGAGACGTGGAACATCATAAAAGTTCGCTCTACTGAACCATTCTATAATTAGGTCACCATGGGAGATTGGGCATAAATCTTTCTTGGAGAATCCAATTGTGATCAAAATTGTGGGGTTGACAAAGGATGTATAGGGATATCACAGACTGAAATTTCAAAACTTGGAGATCTGTAATTACATAGTTACAGCCTTTTCAAGATCAAGCTCATACAAAGTGGAAAAACGAAAAAGATGTGTAGTTTTTTTTTTTTTAATTTGCATAAGTTTTGTTTCAAAAAGTAGTTTGAAATTATTCAAAGGGAATTGTGAGGCATAATTATCATTTGTTGATGACCCAAAAAAGTAAATGGAAACACCTAGTAAGAAACCTGAAATATCTATTATGACACATGAAGAAGAGGAAGAAATGCAACATGATATATCAAAATTAAGAGACCAAGTGCAACAAATTTAACTCTCACAAAAAGTAACTAAAGCTAAGATGGATGGTTTAAAGAATGAAACAAAAGCTAATATGAATTGTATAGAAGCAAAAATTAAAGGCAACATGGAAGATTTGAAGATATATTTGGCAAAGTTGCTACAAGAAACGCTTACTAATGGCGAAAGGGTAGTAAAGGAAACTCGTGATGAGGACAAATGAAATGTTAGTCATGATTTCATAGACTCTAACATTGGATTGAATACCCACCATGTTCCAAATATTGATATGAGGAAGTTTGATGGAAAAGATCCTGTAACATGGATACTACAGATGGAGCAATATTTCGATCTCCATAATGTGCAAAACACACAAAAGGTACGCATTGCAACTCTATATTTGGAACCAAATCAGTTTGTATGGTATCGATGGATTTTCTCTCATAAACAAATTGTCGCTTGGGCAATTTTAATGGAAGAAATGATAGCACATTATGAGTATACAAAAATAAACACTTTTTTTAGCCAATTGATAAATCTCAAACAAAAGGGTTCAATGGTAGAGCACATTGAGGACTTCCAAAAATTGAATATAAAGGTAAAATATATTCCATAGGAGAATAGGATTGATGTGTTCATAAGGACTTTAAAGGATAATATCCAACATGGGGTTTGCCTTTGGGAACCTGATTCATTGGGTAAGGCATTCAAGTTGACAAGAAAAATTGAAAGCAAAATTATAGAAACAAGGAAGCCTACCACTCACAACTATAAAGATGCAAGTGCCATTGCTCCTAGCCTTCCACAACCTACAAGGTTGACATCACAACAATTGGAAGAACAAAGAGAAAAAGGGCTTTGTTACAGTTGTGATAGAAAATACACTAAAGGTCATAAGTGTGATGAGAAGAAATTATTTTATATATATATTGTGAAGAAGAAGAATAAAAGGAACAAGAACAATCAAAATAAGAGGATATACACCAAGAACAAACCCTAGAGAAAGAAGAAATGAATCTGACCATATCTTGTAATGAATTGGCCAGAATTTCCACTCCTCAAAATATCAAGATAGAAGGACATATCAAGAAGAAAAAGGTAATAGTGTTGATTGATTCGGGTAGTACCCATAATTTTATTCATTATAAGATAGTGAAGGAATTGAATTACTTCTTATATCCAGCACCAAAGTGTCAAGTGATGGTTGCAAATGGAGGAGCCATAAATTTCTCTAGAAAGTTCCATAATATCAAGCTATCCATGGGAGAATGTGTGTTGAATAGTCCAATGCTTTCCATTCCAATGGGTGGTGTTGATGTTGTACTAGGATTCGAATAGCTACAATCTTTGGGTATGATAGCTTTTAATTTTCAAGAACTTTTCTTGAATTTTTTTTCGGAAGGAAAGGAAGTTGAATTAAGGGGTATCAGAGGGAAACTAGGAAATATAATCAGCTATAATGGCATGAAAAATCTTCTAAAATAATAACAACGAGGTGTAATTGCACAATTATGTTCGCTAGAGGTTCCCACATCAAAATCATCTATTTCTCTAGATCTCCAAAAAGCCTTAGACAATCATTCGAAGGTGTTTGAGAATCCAAAAGGCCTCCCACCTATTCATGATCATGATTATGCTATTCATTTTATTCCAGGAAGTGTTCCTCCAAACATCAAGCCTTACAGATATCCCTATGCCAAAAAGAGTGGAATTGAATGTATGGTTTCAAAAATGCTAGAGGCTAGTATAATTCAACCTAGTCAAAATTCTTTCTCTACTCCATTAGTATTGGTGCACAAGAAGGATGGATCATGGCGCTTGTGTTGGTATTATAGGGATCTCAACAAACTCACTATTAAATATAAATTCCCCATTCATGTCATTCATGAATTATTGGATGAATTGCATGGAGAAATTTACTTCACCAAGTTGGACCTTCATTCAGGATGTCATCAAATCATAATGAAGACTGAAGACATTCTGAAAACATCATTTAGAACTCATGAGGGTCATTATGAATTTTTTGTCATGCCCTTTTTCCTTAACAATGCACCTTCTACATTTCAAGGTTTGATTAATTCCATTTTCAAATCCTTCCTTGGAAAATTTGTGTTAGTATTTTTTGATGATATACTAATCTACAGCAAGCCTTGGAAGGATCATGTTGAACATGTTGACAAAGTTCTCAAACTATTGGAGGAGAAGTAATTATATGTAAATACCCCCAAGTTTCTTTAGAGTACAAGAGGTCAAATATTTGGGTCATATTGTATCTCATGAAGGTGTTAAGGCAGACCCTAGAAAAATTCAAGCCATTAAGGAATGGTAAATCCCCACATCCATAAATCTTCTACGAGGATTTCTCAAGTTGACAGGGTATTATCACAAGTTTGTTAAGAATTATGGGAGAATAGTAGTACCACTAACAACATTAATGAAGAAAGATGCATTTTCTTGGACTCCAAAAGAAATTAAGTCCTTTGAACATCTTAAAGAGGCAATGTGCCAAGCACCAATCTTAGCTATGCCAGACTTCACAAAAACCTTTGTTGTGGAATGTGATGCCTCGGGAAATGGAATTGGTGTTGTTTTAATGCAAGAAGAAAAACCCATTACTTTCGAAAGTCATCCAATCAAAGGAAAGTATTTACATAAAGCTATTTATGAGAAGGAAATGTTGGCAATACTACATGCACTTTAGAAATGGTGACCTTACCTAATGGGAAGACACTTCAAGGTAAAAATGGATCATGATAGTCTTAAATACTTTTTAGAACAAATATTATCTTCAGAAGAGCAGCAAAAATTGGTCTCAAATATGTTGGGTTATTAATTTGAAATCATATACAAATGAGGGAAGAAAAATTTTGTTGCAGATGCACTCTCAAGAAAGGATGAGGATGTGCAAGAATTGCTTAGTGCCTTTTCTATTATCTAAGTAGATTAGATAAAAGAAGCAAGGGATGAATGGAAGAATGATGAAGAAGTGTGTGCACTCATTCAAAAGTTGCAGCAAGATCCCAGTACATTAGATACATTTAGATGGAAAAATTATTCATTATGGTACAAATATCGCTTATACCTCTATAAGGATTCCCAACTCAAACAAAATATTCTTCTGAAATTTCACACCTCTCCCTTGGGAGGGCATTTAGGATTTTTAAAAACTTACCACAGGGTTAGGAAGGATTTTTTTTTTGGGATGGCCTTAAATCTAATATTCAAAAGTTTGTGGGGGAATGTTTGGTTTTCCAACAAAATAAAGTTGAAACAATTAAGACCCTAGGTCTATTACAACCTTTATCCATTCCAACTCAATGTTGGGAGGAGGTTTCAATGGATTTTATCACGGGTTTGACCAAGTCCGAAGGAAAGAGTGTCATCATGGTGGTAGTTGATAGACTTACCAAGTATGCACACTTTTGTGCATTATCTCGTCCCTTTAAAGCCAGTACAATTGCTACTGCATTTATGGAAACAATTCAAAATATACATGGAAACCAAGATTATTGTAAGCGACAGAGATCCTATTTTCACTAGAAATTTTTGGACATAATTGTTTTCTTGTCTGAGTACTCAATTAGCTCATAGCTCATCTTATCATCCTCAATTTGATGGGAAACCTGAGATATTTAACAAATTTTTGGAAGGATATCTTCGTTGCTTTGTATCTGATAAACAGACACAATGGGTCAAATGGTTGCCTCTGGTTGAATGGTGGTATAACACTTCCTTCCATACTGAAGCAAAAACGACCCCATTTATGGAACTTTATGGATATCATCCATTGTCTATCACATCATTAAGAGAATTCTAAGGTTCAAGTAGTGTAAGATCACATCGAGCATCAACAAAAAGTTCTAGAAGTCTTAAAAGATAACCTCACTTTGGCGCAGAATAGAATGAAACAACATGCAAATCAACACCGCAATGAAAAAAAATTTGATTTAGGTGACTCGGTATTTCTACGAATATAACCATACAAACACATTTCCCTCAAGCAAGCTAAGAAGGATGATAGATTACCACCAAAGTATTATGGTCCCTATAAGGTGTTGCAGAATATTGGTACTATGGCATAGAAATCGGAACTTCCTGCATCTTCCCAACTACACCTAGTTTTCCATGTTTCATGCTTAAAGAAGGTTATAGGTGACAAGCTCCTAGTTCAAATAATATTTCTAAAACTTGAAAAGGAAGGAAAAATAATATTGGAACCTTAAGCAGTCATAGAAACAAGAAATCGGCAGCTACTAAATCGATCAATTTCAAAGTATCCCATCAAGTGGAAGAACTTACCCACTGAAGATTCCACATGGGAGGATGAGAATTTTATACAAAATCATCCAAAACTACTCAAGGATTGAGAACAACACTTTTTTGAAGGAGAGGGGAATGTTAGGTCCCTATAATACTAGTGTATTCCCTTATTATTATTGTACTTGTAGCCCCTTATTGTTATTGTTGTGCCCATGTTGTCCCCATATTGTTATCATTGTGCCCCATAGAAGCCCACTATTATTATTGTTGTGCCCTTGAATTATTATTGTTATGCCGGCATTCATTATGTTGTGATCCCTTAGACTCCTATATATAAAAAGGAGGCCTTGTCATTTGTATCATACAGGAATTGTTCATTTTTGTAATGTAAAGGAGGTTGCCTCCTCGAAGAGGCTACTTTTGAAGTCATTGATATATCTCTTTGTTCTATTTGGTGAGTTTGTTGCATAACATACCATGGTTCACAAACCATGGTTGGAGCTCAAAATAGTCGAAATTATCCCATCCCTTTACAAAATAAGGGGCTTTGACCCACCCTAAATCACCTTTAACTCCTATAATTCTGCACGAATCATGCTTCACTCCTACGGAGACTTTACATGACTTAGACAAAACTTGGACCTAGGGGAACCCTATCCAATAGTGATAGAGAACCCATTTTCGCTAGAAATTTTTGGACGGAATTATTTTCTATTCTTTGTACTCAATTATCTCATAGCTCATCTTAGCATCCTCAGTCTGATAGGAAAATTGAGATAGTGAACAAATGTTTGGAAGGATATCTTCATTTCTTTGTATCTAATAAACAAATACAATGGGTCAAGTGGTTGCCTATAGCTGAATGGTGATATAACACTTCCTTCCATACTGCAGAAAAAATGACCTCATTTATGGAACTTTTATGATATCATCCATCACACCATATTTAAGAGAAAAATCTAAGACTCAAGTAGTGGAAAATCACATCGACCATCAACAACAAGTTCTCCAACTCTTAGAGGATAGTCTCTCTCTAGCGCAGAATCAAATGGAACAACAAGTAGATCAACATCGTTTTTAAAGAAGTTTTGATGTAGGCGACCAAGTATTTTTATGGCCACAACCATACAAACAAATTTCCCTCAAGCAAGCTAATAAGGATAATAAATCATCACCCAAGTAATATGGTCCTTACAAGGTGTTGCAAAAGATTGTTAATATGGCATACAAATTGGAGCTTCTTGCATCTTCCAGAGTACACCCAGTTTTCCATGTTTCATGCTTACTGAAGGTTATTGGTGATAAGCTCCCAATTCAAACATTGTTTCCAAAACTTGACGAAGAAGGAAAAATGATATTTGGGCCTGAAGCAATCAAGGAAACAAGAACCCGACAAATTACGAAATCGGTTAATTTCAGAGTATCTCATTAAGTGGAATAATGTACCTACTGAAGATTCCACATGGGAGGATGATAATTTTATACAAAATCATATAGAACTACTCAAGCATTGAGGAAAACACTTTTTTAAGAAGAGGAGGATGTTAGGTCACTATAATACTATTTTATCCCCCTTATTTTTAATTTTAGTGTAGCCCCCTATTGTTATTGTTGTGCCCATGTATCTCCCATGTTGTTATTATTATGCCCCATAGATGCCCATTATTGTTATTGTTGTGCCCTTATATTATTATTGTTATGCAAGCTCTAATTATATTATGACTCCTTAGACTCCTATAAATACCAAGGAGGTATTATCATTTGTATCATCCAAGATTTTTCATTTATGTAATGTAAAGGCAGCTCCCCCCTCAAAGATGACAATTTGTAAGTCATTGATCTATATCTATTTTTTTGTGAGTGATTACATAACACCCTCTCACACCGATATAAGTTTAAGCTCTATCACCTAGGCCTCTACGAGCCCATGTAGGAACCACATGGTTAGTATGATGGCATGGATTCTTTTAATAGGCCGAACTTCGAATAGATATAACTTTTCATACAAGGCTTAGAATGAGATAAATTATATATCACCAGAAATATCTTGACAAATTGAGTATGATAGTAAGGTCAAAATATAATTTTAAAAACTTGAAAGAGCAGGCATTTTCTAACCCCATATGGCATAACAAACCTTGGTGGTTGGGTTAAACCAAACAAGTAACACCTTCCACTACTTGAGGTAAGGTCAGGGGTGGGAGTGTGGCTACAAAGAGAGAGAGAGAGAGAGAGAGAGAGAGTTTTCTTCACATATTCGAAAGGACGCAACATCTAAAAAAATTGCGTACTTGGACCACGCATATCACCAAGTGCCAAAGAAAACAACACACTAAAACAATATAGTCTTTCCAAGTGCATGATACTCATTATAAAACATGATTTCCCACACTAAACTAGTTTGATACCCCAATTGTATGGAATTGAAAATACACCATAATGTCACCCTTTTGCATTGGGGGCACCCCCATGGTCAACCCCTCTATGTTCTAGTGCACCTCTCATGGCTCTAATCCTCATTTTGAGTCAATTTTCTCCTACACACCCTGATACTATGCTCTTTGATGTCAATCGAACATCATTTCTATATGATTTGGTGTCACATTTACAATACGCATGTACATAATTTCAGAATCCTTATATAAAAAAAAAAAATCATATATCCCAAAAAACCATTGAAAAATAGAAAATACATAAAAACACAAAAAATGCATCAAGTTTGTATCTTACCAAATTGCCACAATCATCTCCCTTATGAAGATCTATCTCTTGATCACCCCTAAATTTAGTCCTATCTTATGCTTAATCCTTGATCATGATGATCTGCTCATTATGCCAATTAAAGAAGACTAGACCAAATGCCTATAACATAGCTCCTCCACCTAGATTGGGCATCAAATCCATCAATTGGCACACACCAAGCTCACTAGGACTTGTGAACATAGTACAAACTCAGGGTCTCATCATCAATACCCACTATAAAAAAAACGACACCAATATCAAACCATACCTAAAATGCTTTAGGCTTCTAGTCCTACATTTGGTCAACTGGTCCCTCATGTTCATTGCCATGGTTGTGCTCTAGTTAAACATTCTCAAGTTTATACACTCAAGCACCAATTGAATATGGACCTCTGAGGCCAAGTGAGTTGTAGTATATCCTGACACATGAGTAATCATGAAAATATAGTTCTCATAGTGATATATTTCACCATTTATATATCATATCTCATTGTTTTTATTCATAGTACCTAACTATTAGTACCTAGCCACATACTTTCCCATAAAATCACCTTCACCTCTAACACCTAACAGTGAGGGTTGAGAACCATGTTTGGATAGTCTAGTAAGAAAGTATACGTAATCTACCTCTAGGGCCAATATGTGACCCATCACCATGAAATAGTGTTGATTGAGATTCCACATTTCTAGTAATCTCTAAAGCAGCATCAATTGCACTCTCATTTTGTCATAAAATACTTTAGTAACCCACACTTTTTGAGTGCATCCAAGGTAGCATCATCATGGATCACAGCTAGATTATCCATCTCAAACTCTCTCCTTCAACTCAACCATATTATTAGCTCTAACCTACATAAACATTGCATAACCTTGCATTAGGCCTCTATTAGTGACAAGCATTAAAAAAAAAATACATCATAAGGTGGTTGGTCGTGATTTCCATTTAACCGACAGAATGACCAATCACTACTGCAGTGTATTCACTAGTGCAGCCAAGGCCTAGCAGTTGCAATCATGACCAATCCCACCTTATAATCATTTCACAAAGTGATTAGGGTTGACTAGTCACGAAAATAATGATATCAGGATCATGACCATGTAGATAATAAAAAAATTGTGTCTACCTACAAACTTAAATTGACATGAAATGGAAAACCAATCAAACAAAAATGAGTAAAAAGGACTATTCTTTTACCTTAAATTGATGAACTTAAGAACATCACCTTGGATCTCCCATAATCACCCTGGAAATATTTCATCTACAAGGGAGTTTCCACTCCAATACATAGTAACTATGGGAAAAATGACATAACTCACCCATATTTACGCCTGTCTACCCCCTAAATAGCCTTATTCACATTAATTATTTTATTGGATCATTTTTCATACTAGTTTTTGTTTTATCTATTGGTACTAATATGGTCTTACAACATTATGTTGATATTTTTACAAGATTTGGACTAACCTCAAGTATTATTTTATACACATTTTATTGAACCTTAAAGTATATTTATCCACCGACATATAGAGATAAGTTTTTCCCTACAATTCATATTATTAACCATCACTTGATTCATATTACCATATGTTTGATCTCATTGATTTATGACATTAACCACTCTTATTTTTTCATGTCATAAATTAATGATAATAACAACCATGGCCACCATAGATCAACACTAGATTTATCCATGACTTGTAATTGATCCCCATGTCTCGCTCTTGTCTCTCTTTCCACCTACATCCTTATAGATTCCTAAAATTTGTATAATATACTTCAGAAACATAAAATTTCTAATCTCTTCATGCTTAATGCTCAATTATTGTTCTCTTTGATTACACTTGTTGTGGAGTACTAAAGAAGGTATGTTTTTGATAATTATTTCGGCGTCTTTTCATTAGAACTTACAAACCTTTTTGCATCATGAACTCGGAAAATGATAAAGAATTGTAATAAAATATGTGAGATTAATATGAAAGACGAAAACACTGACAATTGTCATTTCCTTATACAGGAAGAAGGAAAAATGAGAAGTTTTCGTTCCAAAGGAAAAGACAAGGACGGGTTAACCGTTGTCCCTTTGACGGGAGACCGTATGCAAACAAGGAAAAGAAAATCAAAGCGAATCAGCCCTGGAAAGGAAGTGGAGATATCAGCTCGGCGCAGGAAAGAAAAGAAATGACTGAGGACTAACGGTTCAGCGAATCCCTCAGGATCCTTGATCCTGAGGAATCACTGTTTTATCTATTTCTGCACTTAGATATCTCTGCCTTCACCCTTATAAAAGTGGCAGCACTGTTAGCTCAAAAGGGGAGATGTTGTTATGTTTATGTAATTTCCTTTAAGATCAAAACTTTGATCATCGAGTCTCGTTAAGAACTGATCTATTGTAATTTCACTTTATGCATTAATACAAACTTGGTTATTATTTCATCTTTGAGTCTGGAATAACTTCAAGTAGTGTACCCCTGGAGGCTAAGGGCCCGGCCCTAGAGGACACTTGCTCTTGTACCATTACGTTTGGTTTATGCGTGGTTTTCTTATCAACACTATTTGGTAATCTTCTATGTTTTGTAAGTTTACATCACATGCTCTGTTATGTTTAATTTATTAAGGTTTCTAAAGACATAACTATTGTATTGACTCTGCATCGTATTATTGTTCTTTTAGGTGTTGATATAATACTGCTAGTATTTACAGAATACTGTTGTTGTTCCATTACAGAGCCTTTGTGATGTGCACTTGTTCATTAACATTACGGAATTCATCTTGGAAGTTATGTTCTTTGCGATTGTTGGATTTATAAACAATGTTGTTCTATTTTGAAATGCAGTCACACTCTTTCTAACTGAGGTGATAACTAGATCAGATTACTATTCAAGTGTGTTGTGTGTATGTATGGTTTTCAAGCGTTGTTCCATAATTCATCAGTAATCAGTGTTGTTCCATTTTGCTGTGTTATTCAATCCGCCTTTAAGAGTGAAGGATTGTCGTTTGATTCCTGTAGATTACGATTAGTGCATTTGATCTTAGAGACTAAGGTGTTACTACTTGTTAGACTTAGCTGATGTTCCATTTCAGATTTGTTGTTCCATTTCAGATTTGTTGTTCCATTTTAGGTTTGTTTTTCCATTTCAGGTTTGTTGTTCCATTTCAGATTTGTTGTTCTATTCTGTAATTGTTGTTCCATTTCAGGACTGTTGTTCTATTTCTTAATTGTTGTTCCATTTCTTATTTGTCGTTTCATTTCTTGTTATTTGTTATTTTGGTATGAAGAACGATCTCAGGCTGTAGTGAGCATTGACATCTATTGTCTGGCTCCCAGATCTATGATCTGTTCTCTGGTTTCCTTTTCCATCAGTTTCCAAAAGGATGGGTTATTGCTATCGAACCCTTGACTGATAAATTGCTTAGTTTTCTAAATGTGTGGTTTAATCTTTTGAAATAGTTCACTGTAAACAAGCATCTGTTTACTCTTGTATTTTCAAACATTGTGCTACTAGCATTACTCTGGCAAATGATAGCCTCAGACTGAGACACTCTTTGAAATAACAAAACGTTCTTGGATTGACATATTAATGTGAGGTAATTAGAGGTGAAAGAGACCCTTTTTATAGCTCCACACTTGCCACCTATGAAGTCACATCTAATTTGATAGACTTTGTTATATCCCTTGGAGAGAACCATTGCAATGAGTGGCCTTTCCTTCAAGGTACCCTTTTGCAATTTATCCTACATAGGTTGGTCCCATTATCCTAGGACCTAGATGCATTCCATAATGTCGCTTTTTCTCTCCAATGAGCCTCAATTTATCTCTTATTTAGGATCGTTAAAATTTATGAGAAATAAACCATCAAGTATCCTCTTATCTCTTTTTTGTGATCATTAAAATTGAACAAAAATGGCACTACCAAGGTTACATTCCAACTAGTGTTCATGCTCATAATACCATGAAGGAGACTTATGCCAAGAAAATAAAACATGAGGGGAAACCATTGTTGGGACGGGGTCCCCTAGGGTCATATTTTGTAAAGTTTTGTTAAATATTGTAAATTCTTCACATGTTGAGGAGTAGAGCACAAGTAGCGCAAGTCTATAGGATTCAAAGAGACCAGCTCACAAAAATATAGAAAAGATAGATGAAAACCTTAGAATTCAGCCTCTTCGAGGTGGCAACCTCCTTTATATTACATAAATGAACAATTATTTGATGATACAAATGAAAAAACCTCATTTCTATATATAGGAGTCTAAGGGGTCACAATATAACCAAGCCGCCCTAAAAATAATAATATAAAGGCACAAAATAACAATAGAGGGATTCTATGGGGCACAATAATAACAATATGGGGGCAATAGGGGCACAACAATATTAATAAGGGATACAACTACAATAGTAATGGGGTAATCACTAGTATTATAGGGACCTAACACAAAGGGGCTTTAGGAAGGTCAAATCCCCTTAGTTTGTTAAGATTCAAGTTCTTTGAGACCCGCCCATGGTTTGCATACCATGGTATTGTAATGAAGAAGGATATAAAAGGAAGTCATAGAAGTGGCATAAGGATATAATCTAGGTAAGAGATAGAAGTGTAATATTTGGGTTTGTTGTGTCCATTTTGTCCTTAGGCGAAGGGGAAGGCTCTTGCATCTGTGTGCGCAGAGACCTTGGTAAGTCCACAGCTAAGTGCATGGGCCCCTACAGCTATGTGCGTAGGGTTGGAAAGGCCTGTAATTGAAGATCTAAGGATAATAAAGTTTTGTTTTGAATAATTATCTATGTATATGTGTATTATTCTTTATCTGTGAATTTACTGTATTTTTTATCTGTTGAATGCAATTAATCTAGAAAATTACTTAATAGATGCACGAAGAAGTAGATATGTTTATTTACATGATGTTATGAATGCTTAGCGCAATCGACGAAGGGTTTAGATATACTAACTATTAGTTGTTGTAATCTATAGGTTTTAAGGGTTAGGGTTTGTGAAGGTTGAGATAAAGCCCTAAGTTTGTCGGGAACACATCACATAGTCCTTTGGATGTAGAAACCTAGTTCTAGCATTCCCCAATACTACCTTGGGTGAGTCTAAAGCTTGTGCTACGTGGGTTGTTTCCGAAAGGGCTAGAAGTGTAGGGTTTTGTTGGTTAGTGCAGCTAAATCTAAACATGGGTCCAAGCACCCTCAATCTAACAAATGGTTCTATTTCCAGGACTGGGATCTATCTAAGGAATGTGTGATGTGGCATAAGTGGATACCGACTAAGAAGGAGATCAAAAAGTGGATAGATCAGAAGTTGCACAAGTTTGCATCCCAAGAAAATAGGAATTCACGTCTTTTGAAAGAAGAGTGGTCGTAGAGATACTTTTATACAGAGGAACGCGAAGTTTTCTTCTGCTCTTTTTCATGTGAATTATATGAATGTTGGCTAAATTGGCAAATGGTCAACCTACCTAGAAACTGGATAATCCTATTGTGTGGACTCCATAGTTAGTAAAGTGTCTGGAAGGATCAGAAAACAAGACCATGAAGGCTATCGATTATTAGTTCAATAGTATCATGGGTGGGTTTATTACTGAATTCACGATTGGTACGTTTGTTAATTATAGCGAAGCTGAATGTCGGTTCTTCAAAGGACCAAGAGTTAAGTATCTGAAATCTTTGAAAACTTGGATTAAGATGCTATTGTGTGAGAAATAGGTTATGCGATTAAATTGATGTTTAGATGAGACTTTATAGGAGCTACGTGAAGTGGGAGACCATTCAGAAGAGATCTAGATTCAAGTGCTGAGTACAGTCCTTTGTTGGGAGCATCTGATAGCAATGAAGAAATTAATAGTATAAAGACACTTCAAGGTGTCCCACAGATGATAGATAAGGGTATCACGGGAATACCACATCCATCCACTTGACCTCCACCTCCACCTCTGCTATTTAATATGGCGAACACTATGAAGATGCCTATATTCAAGGGTCTGGGGATAGAAGACCCTGATCAATTTTATTTTGTAGATGATGTTGTGTGGAAGTCACAGCAGATAACAAATGATGATCTGAAGAAAGAATAGTTGGTCACAGCGTTGAAAGACAGGGCGTTGAGCTGGTATATTAAGTATAGTGTGACTCACCTGGTTGCATTGTTGAGAGACACAAAATATGTGTTGAATAACAAATTCAAAAAACCTAAGTCTCAAGCCCAATCTATGACTAAGGTGAAATAAATTAAGCAGAAGGTGAATGAATTTGCATGGGATTTTGATCAAAGGTTGAAATGTTTGCTACAGCAGGCTAATTAGCAGATCTCAAATGAGCAACATAAGGATTGTTATATTACTTCTTTGTTACCTCATTTGAGATTACCATTGTCACAACAGAAGGTTGGATCATAGGCTGAATCAATAGAAATTGCTATGAAATTAGAGACTTCGCCTATCCAGGGTATGAATCTGGGAGTGACACAAATTCAGTCACAGTTGGCTAGCCTACATATGGAGTTGTTGGATCTCAAAAAGGGGAAAGAATTCCAAAATGAGACTCATTCGGAAGTATGGTGCTTAAAGTGCAAAGGCCATGGCCATGACAAGGATCATTGCCATGTGTATCAGAATTATCTAATTGGGGGAGGTCCTATACCCGTGAAGCCAAAAAATATCATTAGATCGAGTAATGATGTGGTACCATGGTGCGCGATCTGCCAAATCGCAGGAAAAAATTTGATAGAAGACTACCATTTATTATAGAAGTTTGTACAGACTCCCCAACAACTGTTCTGCAATTTCTGTAGGTTTGTAAGCCACGATGAGCGTAATTTTCAAAGCTATGAGATAATGATGGATAGAACCCCAACATATAGAGTATAGGCTGAGACATGTCCTTAGCAGGATCAAGGTGCAACTACAGTGCGGAGGATTTAAAGGACGAGGAAGAGGATGAGGGGGAGGAGCTAGACGAGGTCACGGACAAACTATTTGTTACAATTGTGGAGAACCAGACCACTTTGCGCGATATTTTCAGAACCCAACACACCCCTCTTGTCAATATTGCCGACAGCTTGACCACGTTATAGAAGATTGTCTCATGCTCATCGTAAAGATGCAAGAGAAGAAGACCCGGCAGCCCACTCAGAACATCCATATGATGAGATCAGGACCACACGAAGATGGGCCCAACATTAATATTGTTATGTGAAGTGGTATAGCTACCAAGGAAGATAAGGCCGCAAGAAAGAAACCAGAAGAAAATATATGGGTGCACAAGGTTGCTGAAAAAGATGTTGGATTTTATTTGCATAAGGCCAAGGAAAATTTTATGGAGGCGAAGAAGAGCTTTGTAGATTCAGTAGCTTCCACATCAAAGGCTCAGAGTACATGACCAGAGAAGCCTAAAGTGGTCATTGGTGCACAGGAAACAGATCCTTCAGTGTTGACATCCTTCTTACAGACTTGCATGAAGCTCCTAAGGGACCAGAAAGTAGTAGAGGTGCTACAAGATTTGATAGACAACTGCATTGGCAAGGGTAAATCATTGCCTAAACAATGTGTGGTGCATAAAGTAGACAAAGGTAAGAAAAGGATCAGTCAAGAAATGAGATTGACTACACAAATCAAAGAATTCAAAATGGACCAAGTGATCCTTGATCTAGGATTTGATGCAAATGTCTTTCCTAAACAAACCTGAGAAAGAATGGGAAAGTTGGCACTTCAATGGTTTGAAATCCAGCTGTGAAAGGCAAACCAATAGAAGATTATTCCTATGGGGCGCTTACATGGAGTAACTGTAGAAATTGAAGGGGTGCGCGCTATATATGATTTTGAGGTAATAGAAATAGTGGATGATAGTAATCCCTATCTAGCACTGCTTGGAATCGATTGGACATTTTATATGAACGTAGTCATCAACCTGAAGAAGCACAGCATGACATTTGAAAATAACGAACTGATATTTATTGTTCCATTGGATCCAGCCAAGGGTGCATAGTATACTAAACTAGTCTAAGATTACTATGAGGAGGATGATATTGAGAAGATCTATAAGCTCACTGCATGGAATGATGATTGGATCAACCCTATGGTGGATGGGTGAATTATTTAGGAAAAGTACAACTCCGGAAACTCAGATTCAAATGAGGAGCTCGAGCATTGGCAAAATAGATTGCATGAAGTATCAACAATGTGATGCAATGGTATTACTAAGTCACTCCAGTATATATCTACTAAGGTGCGCAATTTATCATATTATGATGGCTTAGAAGATGTAAATTTATTTCTAGATAGATCTGAAAGGGATGTATCGAAGGATAATTGGTTCCAAGAATGGGACATCACGCTGAGAGCTACACCTGCCAGATGGTGGGGTACACATAAAAACAGCATTGCAAACTGGAAGGAATATCGTAGGATCATGAAGCTATGGTTTGGATATGCCAATACCCATATTACTGGAAAATATATAGGGAAGGATGATCCGCATGAGCATTTGAATCGTTGGATGAAAACATGGGGAGAGGAATCACATCCTTAATGGGTACACATATTCTACCACACTTTGGATACTATCTCGATGAACTAGTATCTAGAAATAGAGTTGCAACACGGAACTCCAGAGTGGGATGTTCTGAAGGAACTTTTTCTAAGGAATTTAGACTTCTGTGATCCATAACATTGTTTAGAGAATTTTCTATTAACATTCAGTTTTGAGGATGGATTTGAATGTATTGATGAAACATTACAATAAATTAAGGCTGCAATATTCAGAACACCTGTAGAGCCTGTCACATGGGCGTAACCAGACTAGAGTATGCAGCTACGCCATGCTCTGGAATGCCTACAATGTTACCGCAGAAGAAGGTCAAGATCCGAGGAATATCAATATCCTTGAGTCAGAGGGACAACGCAAATTCGATGGGCATAAGGTAGAATTTCCTGACATCTCAAAACCATTGAAACTTAGGCAAGTAAACATTGGGTCGGAAGTGTAGCCGAAGTTCGCAAATATAGGTGATTACTAGGATGAGGACACAATTGTCAAGGTCACGGAGTTATTAAAGGAATATCAGGACTTATTTCCAATAAAATTTTCTATTCTGAAGGGGATAGTAGGTGATATGGGTGTTATGAAGATCAATTTGAAGCTAGATGTGAAGTTGTTAAAGCAACGCCCATACCGGTTGAGTCCTAAATACAAAGAAAAATTGTGTGAAGAGCTGGATAAGATAACTTACAGCAGGGATTATTGAGCTTGTAGAAGAACCAGACTAGGTTAGTTCTATGGTGGTTAAGGAGAAGAAGACAAAGGGAAAAATCTAAATTTGTGTAGACCTAAGGAAATTGAATGACGTTTGTGTACATGATCTATTCCCTACATCCTTCATAGATGAATTCTTGGAAAAACATTGGAGGTCAAGAAGCCTACTCATTTATAGATGGGTTCTTAAGGCATCACTAAATCAAGATCACACTAGAAGATTAGAGTAAGACTACATTAACCACAGAATTGGGCTCTTTTCAATATACAATTTTACCCTTTGGACTTAAGAATGCCTCAGCAATCGTTTCTAGATTGGTAGTCGAAACCCTTAAAGAATTTATTCATAAGTTTTTGGAGGTTTATTTGCATGCTTGGACGGAGTATGGGTTAGTGAAAAATCATGTTGCAAGTCTTCGCCTCATGTTGGATACTTTTCGAAAGTATCAGATATCCCTTAATCTAAATAAGTGCATATTTTGCGTGCCATATGGGATAATTTTGGGCCACATTGTTTGTAAGAAAGGGTTGATGGTGGACCATACTAAAATTATAGAAATTATTAATGTAAAGCCTCCAAGGAATGTAAAGCAGTTGCACGCAATATTGGACCATACAGGATATTATAGGAAGTTCATCAAGGCATATGCACAAATCACTACACCCATGGAAACATTATTGAAGAAGGATGCAACCTTTTGTTGGGATGATGATTGCCACAAAAGCTTATATGTATTGAAGGAAAATATGGTTACAACACCTATTTTGGTGTTCCCCGGTTGGAAGAAGGAATTCCATGTACATGTAGATGAGTCCTGCATAGAATTAGGAGTAGTGTTAACCCAACCAGGCACATGATATGTCGACCATCCGATTGCATTTATGAGCAGAAAGTTGTCTAAGGCCGAGAATAATTATTCAACTACAGAGCATGAAGGATTGGCGATGGTATATGTGCTCCAAAAGTTCAGGCATTATTTGTTGGGTGCGCACTTCAAAATGTACACAAACCATTTCACTTTCAAGTACCTTGTCAACAAGCCTGTGTTGGGGGGATGGGAATTTGTAGATGGTTACTACTATTTCAAGAATACAACTTTGAAGTAGTTGTGAACCCATGGAGATTAAATTTTGGACTAGATCACCTTGTGCGATTGAGAATGGCGACGAGCCTACAAGTCTTGATGAAAGATTTCCTAATGCACAACTCTTTGATGTGCACATCACAAATGAACATTTTGCAGAAATAATCCAATTCTTGTCTACAAGTACAACTCCTAAAGGGTATACAATGCAGCAAAATAAATAATTGGTGGTCAAGGCTACAGATGTTTTTGTCATTGCAATGCACTTATATAAGATGGGCTCAGATGAAGTTCTACATAGGTATGTACCGGATTATGAATGACAAAGTATCCTCCCTAAAGCACATGGAGGAGTTTTTGGGGGACATTATGGTGGAAGAGCGACTATGCAGAAGATCCTACAAGGAAAATTGTAGAGCATGCGATGTCTGTTAGCAGACCAGGAAGTCGTTGCAGAGGGATGAATTGCCTCTGAACCTGCAAGTTTCATTACAAGAATTTGATAAACGAGAAATAGATTTTATAGGCCCAATTAAACCACCAGGGAAGAAGACAGGAGCACGATACATCATTACGGCAACATAATACTTGACCAGGTGGGTTGAGGTGCAACTCGTGAATGATTGCAATGTGCCTACAGCTACGAAGTTCATATTTTAATACATTTTGTCTTATTTTGGTTGTCCTAAGATGTTTATGAGGGATTAGGCATTTGCATTTCCTTAATGAAATGATTGTTTCCTTTCTTAAGGAATTCCATATGTATCATCAGAAAAGCACGCCATATCATCCTCAAGAAAATGGAACATTTGAAGCCTTCAATAAGGATCTAATCTAAGTAAGAGATAGAAGTTCAGGATTTGGGTCTGTTATGTCCATTCAGTACTTAAGCGAAGGGGAAGGCTCCCGCAGCTGTGTGTGCGGAGATCTTGGTAAGTCCATAGCTGAGTGTGCAGGCCTCGTAGCTGTGTGTGCAGAGTTGGAAAGGACTCTAATTGAATATCTAAGCATATTAAAGGCTTGTTTTGAAGAATTATCTTTGTATCTATGTATTATTGTTTATCTCTGAGTTTACTATATTTTTTATCTGTTGAATGCAATTAATCTAGAAAATTACTTAATAGATGCGCAAACAAGAAGATTTATTTATTTACATGATGTTATGAATGTTTAGCGCAATTGAAGAAGGGTTTAGATCTACTAACTATTAGTTGTTGTAATCTCTTGGTTTTAAGGTTTAGGGTTCACGAAGATTGAGATAAATCCCTAAGTTTGTCATCAACACATCACATAGTCTTTTGGATGTAGAAATCTGGTTCTATCATCCCCCAATACTTCCTCGGGTGAGACTAAAAACCTACGCTATGCAGGTTGTTTCCGAAAGGGCCGGTAGTGTAGGGTTTTGTTGGTTAGCACAGTGAACTCTGAACATGGATCCAAGCCCCCTCAAGCTAACAACCATACATCTCTATTTTTATTTGATGGTAATATTCGGTTATGTCACCCTTGAACATAGAACTTGTCTATGTCAATATTACAATTGGGTTATAGATTACCTACGAGCTATATCAAGAATCTTCTACTCCTACTTGATGGTCATATTTCTAGTCACTCCAGAGAGTGTTTCTCTACCTTTTTTTATTTTTTTGTTATTTGTGTCATTCTCTTGGGTCTTGTTACCAACTCATTCATATGTCATGCTATGTGTTTAAGGGAAGTTGAGCTTGAGTCCATAATTTGCTTGCTTGTTGACCTTTTTCATTGTCCATGCTTATATATGTTGATTACTACATATATACTACTTCACATACACTGAGTATACGTTTCATGTCGATTGATGTGAGATATGTCAATGCCCTCCTTCGATGGACCGTTTCCTATCGATACTAGCTCTTTATCTAGGAGTGTCTAGAAACTAGATAATACCATAGGAATTACATATCTTAATGGCAAGTTTCCATTCAATAGTGGGTTTTATAATTGGATCTTGATTGGTCAATGCTACAAGTGTTCAATACTAGCTCATTCATGCACACTTGCTACTTTGTTGTTGGCATCTTTGGGTCCTTATTCCTCATTGGAGGGTTCTGCATGTTTGTTAATAGTTTACATCATTAATTGATAATGAGATATATCCTCCCATACTCAACTTAAACACATCTATTCATGTGGGTTGGTATCATATTATCGAGACTGTGATAAATAGCTTAGGACTTCACTGGGGCACATCACTTGTTGTATATTTTTCTCAAAGGCAATTCTTGGCTACAAAACTAGGCCGAGAAACCAACTCGACCAGTCTTTAGGTTCAAGCTGGCCCTTGAACCAGAGGGGTTTCCCTCAAATGTTACGAGGCATTTTTTAACATTGTTCATTATCACTAGACAACATCCTATGGAGCACAACGGCGAGATCTATGATTTATTATGGGTGGTTGTTGATGATTGTACAATCTCTATCCATAAATAAATCCCTCTCTTGCATAGTCCTTGGTAAAAGTTCCAACATCCAGTTTGACAGAATAACATGATTTTTAAAGAATTTGACAGCAGAATATAAGAGAATTCATGATAATTAAGGAGTCATACCAAATACTTAATCAACCAAACATAGTGGACGTGTATAGAAGATTTCTACAATCAAACAAAACACATTCAAGAGATTACAGAAGGCAACAATTAAAAGATGTAGAGGAATTAACCAAGAAATATAATTAAGTTAATTAATCTCTTTAAATGATTATAACTTTGCAAGGGGCTTTCAAAGAGATTAACACTCAATCGATTCTTAACGAGATCTCCTATGTTACCTTGAACATGTGAAAAAATAAAGTATGAAAGTACTAGAAAAACATACAAGAAAAATAACTTTTGTCATGAACTGGAGCTAGAATACTTCGACTAAGAATTCTATAATAAACGTTTTACAAAGTGACAGGTTTCTTGGCATCAAAATCCAACCACTCTTCATTACAAATCAAATAATATATAGAACATTACATCAAGCTAACTGTGTCTAGGTTTTTGGAATAAAAATATAAACGATAAATAAAAAAAATAAAAAACAATCTCTGAAAAATTGCAAGAAATTGGAGTTGTTTGCAAACCTTCTACCTTGAACACTTGAGCTACTTAAAGTGACAGTTGGAAAACTGCACTTTGGTCCCAAATTGTTGATTTTTTGTTGCTAGGTGTCCTTTGAATGTTGATATCTCTGCCTCTAAATCTGAATAAGAATGATTGTTGATCTTCCTCCTTCTTTAGATGCTAAAATAATGTCTATAATCTCATTGATTGATCCTTTTTTGGTAGGTGTCCTTTGAACCACCAATGCTTGAATTGACCAATGATTTTTTGTCACTCCCTAATTTTCAAAAATATAATTATTTAATTATCCGGGAATAAAATATTTTGATAAAAATATTTCCTAAATATTTGTTAAAGCCATATTTCTATACTTCCACAGAAATTCATTTATGCTTACGTATCTTGAAAGACCATGTCTCCTGTAGAAAACCATGTCTTGTTGTACCTTGATTTTATATACTTATGAATAAATCAAATTCATAAACATATTTCATAAAACCATCAACTGATTTCCTTCCCATAGTTTTGAAAACCATGTCTTGTTTTGACCTGAATTTATATATTTATGAATAAATAAAATTCATAAACATATTTCATAAAACCATCGATTGATTTCCTTCCCATGGTTTTGAAAACTATGTGTTGTTTTTCCATGATTGATAAAATATCTTTTAGTTTCCCTTTTTTGCTCTTGTCAAATATTTGGATAAGAATTTATCTAAAATTTTATGCTTTGTGCATTTCCTCTTCATAATTTGTTTTCCCCCTGAAATTCATAGCATAAAACATTATTTCTCTGCTGTAAACTTTAATTTTTACCTCTATAAAATTACCCCATAAGGAAGAAACATTTAAATTTTTACCTTTGCAAAATTATCCCATAAGGAAGAAACATTTATTTCTAGAATTGGAAACTCCATCCTCAATTTACTTAGCCTCCTTTTACCTCAATATTTCTCTCATAAGATCATTTCATAAAAATATGATTGTAAAAGTCTTCCCTCCATTTTCTCCTTTCGTACAAACTTTATAATATATAAACTTGCTTGCATACCTTGTAGACCTTCTCGCCTAATATTAATAAAATTTAAATCAATATAAGTAGTTGTTTTTGGAGGGGGTAGTAAATGGTAAATGGTAAATGGTAAATGTTTAGGAGAGGGCGGTCCAAAATGAATGAGAGGATGAAAATTGTAAAAAGGAGAAAAGGTCAAACAACTTTTTAGGGGGGAGGGGTTAAAAATAGAATAGGAAGCCCCCCAAAAACCACGGGGTGGGGACATAAGTTTAATTTGACTTTTTTATTTGACTTGATCCTTGTTGGCTATATCTGTCATAAATAGGAATAGAGATATAAAATCAAAATATTTAATATTTTAAAAAAATCATTTTTATAAAAAAAAATATAAATATATATTTTTATAAAATTATATTTATTTAAAAATAAAATAGGAATAAATAATAATTTTTAACCCATCTATTCATATAATAATGATTTTTCCTCAAAATTTTCATATGCCTCCAAATTTATTCACGAAATTAATTAGCAATTTTTAAAAGATTTTATAAATTCTAATGGTGTCAAAACAAGTTAGAACATAGGCTCCATCTAGGGACTGTTTCCCACTATGGGACATAGAGAACCTAGTAGACTAGTTGTCTTGAACTCATTGGGCATGGAGTCTTGTCATAATAAAATTAATCATTTTCACTCTCAAACCTACATTCTATGGCCTGAAACCTATTCTAATCAAACTGAAACAATATATGCTGCAATCTATGACTTCAATCTGAAACCTGTAACCAACAGTTTGTACCAGTCCTTTTCTTAACATACCTTCAACATTGAAACTATTACATAGTAAGGACTAATATATTTGAGAAATCAACAGTATTCTAGATCCATTGGGCTAGTGGAGTCAATAGTCAACCACTATTCTTATTCTCATCTCCTGCAACTTATCGCACTTCAAGAAAACCAAACTACAAACTACAACTAGAATCTGAATTAAAATAATTAATGATCTAAACTGAATCAATCATAAACTGCACACCAAAAGTGAATGATCTACTGCACACAAAATATGAAAATAATTAATTCAATCCCACACACCTCTATCTAACTAAGCTGAAAATCTGCATCGTTAGGTGTAATCAAATATCCAGTGTAACCATGTGGGAAGTGGATTAACTGGCATATCATTTTGCATGTAGCTGAAGATGTGAAAAATATTTACAATATGAAAGAAAAACTCCATAGGTAACTGATACTTACAACTAAAACTTGAATATTTCATCCTTTGTAATCATATGAGATTTCTGATCATAGTCGAAAGAAAGAGAAATACGCTTCTCAATGCAATTGACATTTCAAACCAGTGGAATTGGTAACCTAGTGGAATCACCATATAACAAAGTGGATTCACCGGTGAAGGAATTGCAACCAATAAAAAATGCCTACTCCTTGTTCACCAACAATGAATAGATCTAGTCTTTATCATTCTCTGGGGAAAGATCCTTTTGCTACTTCGCTCCCCGACAACAGCACCAAATGTTGTATATGTTTCTTGAAGGCAGTCCTTAGCTGAAAAAATACATCGGGAAACCAACTCGACTAGTCTTTAGGTTCAACCTATACCTTGAACTATAGTGGCTTCCTCAAATGTTACAAAGCCTTTTTTAATTTTGTCCATTTTCACTGGACAGCATCATATGGAGCACAATAGTTAGATCTATCATTTATTGTGGGTGGTTGTTGATGATTGTACAATCTATGCCCATAAATAAATCCCTCTCTTGTAGATTCCATAGTCAAAGTGTCAACATCCATTTTGACAGTATAACATGATTTTTAAGGAATTTGAAAGAAGAATATAAGAGAAATCATTATAATTAAGTATTCATACTGAATACTTAATCAACCAGATATAATGGATGCATATAGAATATTTATACATCGAAACAGAACACATTCAAGAGATGACAGAAAGAAACAATTAAAAGAAGTAGAGGAATTAACCAAGACAAATAGTTCAGTTAATTAATCTCTTTAAATTATTATAACTTTGCAAGAAGATTTCAGAGAGATTGACAGTCAATTTATTCTTACCCATATCTCCTATGTTACCTTGAACATGTGTAGAAATAAAGTGTGAATGCACTGGAAAAACATACAGGAAAAACAACTTTTGTCATGAATTGGAGCTAGAATACTTCAATTAGGAAATATGTAATAAAAAGTTTACAAAGTGACAGGGTTTTTGGCATCAAAAGCCAACCAATGTTCATTACAAATAAAATAATATATAAAAAATTAGATCAAGCTAATTGTGTCTAGCTTTCTGGAATAAAAATATGAACAGTAAATCAAAAATAAAAATAATCTCTAAAAAAATACCTGAAATTTGGATTTGTTTGTAAGTATTCTGCCTTAAACTCTTGAGTTGCTTAAAGTGTCTGGTGAAAAACTCTACTTTGATCCTAGTTTGTTAATCTCATGCTACTAGGTGTCCTTTGAATGTTGATATCCCTGCCTCTAAATCTAAATAATAATAACTATTGATCTCCCTCCTTCTTCAGATGCTAAAATCATGTCTAGATGCTAAAATCATGTCTATAATCTGGTTGACTGATCCTTTTTTGTTAGGTGTCCTTTGAACCTCCAATTCTTGACTTGACCAATGATTTTTTTTTACTCTTTAATTTTCAAAAATAGAATTCTTTAATTATCTGGGAATAAAATATTTTGATAAAAATATTTCCCAAATATTTGTTAAATCCATATTTCTATACTTCCATAGAAATTCATTTGTGGCTATGGTATTTTGAAAAACCATGTCTCTTGTAGAAAACCATGTCTTGTTTTACCTTGATTTTATATACTTATGAATAAATCAAATTCCTAAACATATTTCATAAAGACATCGACTGATTTCCTTCTCATGGTTTTGAAAACCATGTCTTGTTTTGACCTGAATTTATATATTTATGAATAAATAAAATTCATAAGCATATTTCGTAAAACTATTGATTGATTTCCTTCCCATGGTTTTGAAAACCATGTGTTGTTTTTCCATGATTTGTAAAATATCTTTTAGTTTCCCTTTTTTACTCCTGTAAAATATTTGGATAAGAATTTATCCAAATTGTATGTTTCATGCATTTCCTCTTCGTAATTTATTTTCCCCCTTAAATTCATAGCATAAAACATTATTTCTCTGCTCTGTAAACTTTAATTTCTACCTCTCTAAAATTATCCCATAAGGAAGAAACATTTATTTCTAGAATTGGAAACTCCATCCTCATTTTACCTCATTTTACTCAGCCTCCTTTTACCTCAATATTTCACTCGTAAGCTCATTTTATAAAAATATGATTGTAAAAGTCTTCCCTCCATTTTCTCCTTTCATACAAACTTTATAATATATAAATTTTCTTGCATACCTTGTAGACCTTCCCACCTGATATTCATAAAATTTAAATCAATATAAGTAGTAGTTTTCGGAGGGGGTAGTAGATGGTAAATGGTAAATGGTTTAGGAGAGGGTGGTCTGAAATGAATAAAAGGATGACAACAGTAAAAGGAGTAAAGGTCAAACAAACATTCGGGGGGAGGGTTAAAGCCAAATAGGTATGTGTCCATAAATAGGAAATAGAGATATAAAATTAATATTTGATATTTTAAATAAATCATTTTTATAAAAAAATATAAAAGTATATTTTTTAAAAATTATATTTATTTAAAAATAAAAGAAAACCAATAATAATTTTTAACCCATCTATTCATATAATAATGATTTTCCCCAAAATTTAGCCAAAAAATTAATTAGCAAAATTTGAAAAGATTTTATAACTTTTAATAGTGTCAAAAAAAGTTACAACATAGGCTCCATGTTATAGAAATATTTGGGCACTGCAACCCCAATCATATATGTCCATAAACCAAGGGATTCTAAGACCCTAAAAGTGTTGTTTTATACCCTAAAGGAACAAGGTCAGCTGATTACATCATTTCCCAGAAGTTCTCCCTGAAAAACTGCTCAAAACTGGTCAAAATTAACCAATAGACTGCTCCATGTTGAGGTGTGATGATCTCACTATTACAAGAAGGGGTGCGATGATTCATACTGAAAAGCCCTTCTGTAGGCTGCAATGAGTGAGATCAGACAAATGGCAGAGGTAGTTGGCTAGGTGGAAACCCAAAGAATCTTCTAGAAACTACCCATTTGACACTTGCCTCTCTGAATTTGCCCAGGGATGAGTAAGAGATCATGAAATATCCAAGTGGAACCAAGAACTATAGAGAAATGACACTAATAAAAAACCCAGAAGCTGACTCACCCACCTACAAATATCTATATATGGATCCCTCATCCTAGAGATCCAAAGGCTGGAATTTTGTATCTTGTAAGGAAGTGTTGTTGGTTTCTCTGTGAAACATCATAGTGTTGGGTGATCTAGATTTTCATGAGGTGAAGAGGGCTTTCATGCTGGGAGGATGGCATTGGGTCAGACCACTAGGTTGTAATCCCCTCTTCTACTACTTTTATCAATAAAGCTATTTGAGTTTTCCTCCATATTCTTGTATATTTCTGAATCTTGTATTGGTATATGAATTTGTATGGTCAATATACATCTGATCCTATATTGTTTATGGTTATAGCATCTCTGTGCTTTCATGGTATTATTGTGCTTTTTGACTCTATAGGTGTTCTTTGAAGCGGGACAAGTGAGGAAAGAGTGGTGAAGCTCTGTCAAAGGAGGGAGGAAACAAGCAAGGAGCCAAGCGAAAGACTGAGGTTGGTACTCTCTGCTTCTCTCTCATCTATCTCTCATAAATGAAGACACAAGTGACTTTAGTTTGTTTGTTTCTAAGATAGCTACCTATCTTAGTGGGACTAGCAGCTTTGAATGGACACTAGTTTTCCCGGTAACACTCCATCTAGGATTATTTCCCCCTGTGGGATGCAGAGAACCTAGTAGAGCAATTGTCTTGAACTCATTGGGCATGGAGTCTTGTCATAAGAAAATTAATCATTTTCACTCTCAAACCTGCAATTTATGGCCTGAAACTTCTTCTACTCAAATTAAAACAACATATGTTGCAATCTACGACTTCAATCTGAAACTTGTAACCACCAATCTGTAGATGTCCTTTTCTTAACATACCTTCAACATTAAAGATATTACATAGGTAGGACTAATATATTTGAGAAATCAATAGTATGCCAAATCCACTAGGCTAGTGGAGTCAATAGTCAACCACTGTTCTTATTCCCATCTCCTGCAACTTATTGCACTTCAAGAAAATCAAACTACATATTACAACTAGAATTCGAACTGAAATAATTGTTGATCTAAACTAATTCAATCCATAAAATTCACACCAAAACTGAATGATCTACTACACACTGAATATGAAAATAACTAATTCAATCCCACACACCTCTATCTAACTGAGCTTAAAATCTACACTATTAGGTGTAATCAAATTTCCCATGTAACCATGTGGTAAGTGGATTAACTGGCATATCACTTTGCATGCAGCTGAAGTTGTGAAAAATATTTACAATATGAAAGACAAACTCCATAGGTAACTGATACTTCCAACTAAAACTTGAAGATTGCATCCTTTGTAAGCATCTGATATTTCTGATCATAGTAGAAAGAAAGAGAAATATGCTTCTCAATGCAATTGACATTTCAAACCATTGGAATCGGTAACCTAGTGGAATCACCATATAACAAAGTGGAGTCATCGAGTGAAGGAATTACAAAAAATATCAAATGCCTACTCCTTGTTCACCAACAAGGAATAGATCTAGTCTTTATCATTCTCCGGGGAAAGATCCTTTTGTTACTTTGCTCCCCGACAACGGCACCAAATGTTGTATATGTTTCTCGAAGGCAGTCCTTGGCTAAAAAACTACGTTGGGAAACCAACTCAACTAGTCTTTAAGTTCAAGCTAGCTCTTGAAGTATAGGGGCTTCCTCAAATGTTACAAAGCCTTTTTTAATGTTTTCCATTGTCACTGGACAGCATCATATTGAGCACAATAGCTAGATCTATGATTTATTGTGGTTGGTTTTTGATGATTGTACAATCTCTGTCCATAAATAAATCCCTCTCTCGTATATTCCTTGGTCAAAGTGTCAATGTCTAGTTTGATATAACAAGATGATTTTTAAGGAATTTCACATAAGAATATAATATAATTCATTATAATTAACTAGTCATATTGAATACTTAATCAATCAGACATAGTGGTTGTGTATAGAAGATTTCTACAGCGAAACAGAATACATTCAAGAGATGACAGAAGGAAACAATTAAAAGAAGTAGAGGAATTAACCAAGACAAACAGTTCAATTAATTAATCTCTTTAAATGATTATAACTTTGCAAGAAGATTTCAGAGAGATTGACTCTCAATCTATTCTTACCCATATCTCTTATGTTACCTTGAACATGTGTATAAATAAAGTGTGAAAGCACTGGAAAAACATACAAGAAAAACAAATTTTGTCATGAACTAGAGCTATAACACTTCAATTAGGAACTATGTAATAAAAAGATTAAAGCGACAAGGTTTTTGGCATCAAAATCCAACTAATGTTCATTACAAATCAAATAATATATAGAAAATTAGATCAAGCTAACTGTGTCTAGATTTCTGGAATAAAAATATGAACAATAAATCATATATATATATATATATATATTATATATATTATATATATAATATAATAATACAATAAATTAATCTCTGAAAAATTGTAGGAAATTTGGAGTTGTTTGCAAGGCTTCTGCCTTTAACTCGAGTTGCTTAGACTGTCCATTGGAAAACTCCACTTTGATCCCAAATTATTGATCTTCTGCTACTAGGTGTCCTTTGTATGTTGATACCTTTGCTTCTAAATCTGAATAAGAATGATTGTTGATCTCCCTCCTTCTTCAGATGCTAAAATGATGTCTATAATCTGGTTGGTTGATCCTTTTTTTCTAGGTGTCCTTTGAACCTCCAATGCTTGAATTGACCAATGATTTTTTGTCACCCTTTAATTTTCAAAAAGATATTTCTTTAATTATCTGGGAATAAAATATTTTGATAAAAATATTTTCCAAATATTTGTTAAATCCATATTTCTATACTTCCATGGAAATTCATTTATGCCTACGGTATCTTGAAAAACCATGTCTCCTATAGAAAACCATGTCTTGTTTTACCTTTATTTTGTATACTTATGAATAAATCAAATTCCTAAACATATTTCATAAAACCATCAACTTATTTCCTTCGCATGGTTTTGAAAGCCATGTCTTCTTTTGACCTGAATTTATATATTTATGAATAAATAAAATTCATAAACATATTTCATAAAACCATTGATTGCTTTCATTCCCATGGTTTTGAAAACCATGTGTTGTTTTGCCATGATTGGTAAAATATCTTTTAGTTTCCCTTTTTCACTCCTGTAAAATATTAGGATAAGAATTTATCCAAATTTTATGTTTCGTGCACTTCCTCTTCATAATTTATTTCCACATTAAATTCATAGCATAAAACATTATTTCTCTACTCTATAAACTTTAATTTTTACCTCTGTAAAATTATCCCATAAGGAAGAAACATTTAAATTTTTACCTCTGTAAATTATCCCATAAAGAAGAAACATATATTTCTAGAATTTGAAACTCCATCCTCATTTTACCTCATTTTACTTAGCCTCCTTTTACCTCAATATTTCTCCCGTAAGCTCATTTCATAAAAATATGATTGTAAACGTCTTCCCTCCATTTTCTCCTTTCATACAAACTTTATAATATATAAATTTGCTTGCATACCTAGCATACCTTCCTGCCTAATATTCATAAAATTTAAATCAATATAAATAGTGGTTCTCGAAGGGGGTAGTATATGGTAAATGGTAAATGGTTTAGGAGAGGGTGGTCTGAAATGAATGAGAGGATGACAACTGTAAAAAGGAGTAAAGGTCGAACAACTTTTTGGGGGGTGGTTAAAATTCAAATAGGCAGCCCTCCCAAAACCATGGGGTGGGAACATAAGTTTAATTTGACTTGATTCTTGCTGGCTATATGAGTCATAAATAGGAATATAGATATAAAATTAATATTTAATATTTTAAATAAATCATTTTTATAAAAAATATAAAATTAGATTTATTTAAAAATAAAATAAAATCAATAATAATTTTTAACCCAACTATTCATATAATAACGATTTTGCCCCAAAATTTTCATATGGCTCCAAATTTGGCCAGAAAATCAATTAGTAAATTTTTAAAAGATTTTATAACTTTTAATGGTGTCAAAAAAAGTTACAACATAGGCTCCATCTTAGGATTGTTTCCCCCTGTGGGACTCAGAGAACCTAGTATACCATCCCTCTTGAACTCATTGGGCATGGAGTCTTGTCATAAGAAAATTAATCATTTGCACTCTCAAACCTGCAATCTATGACCTAAAACTTGTTCTGCTCAAAATGAAACAACATATGATGCAATCTACAACATCAATCTGAAACATGTAACGAGCAATTTGTATCAGTCCTTTTCTTAACATACCTTCAACATTGAAACTATTACATAGTAAGGACTAATATATTTGAGAAATCGACAGTATGCCAAATCCGTTGGGCTAGTGGACTCAATAGTCAACCATTGTTCTTATTCCCATCTCTTGCAACTTATTGCACTTCAAGAAAACCAAACTACATACTGCAACTAGAATCCGAACTAAAATAATTGTTGATCTAAATTGAAGAAATCCATAAACTGCACAACAAAATGGAATGATCTACTGCACATTGAATATGAAAATAACTAATTCAATCCCACACTCCTCTATCTAACTGAGCTGAAAATCTGCATTGTTAGGTGTAATCAAATTTCCAATGTAACCATGTGGGAAGTGGATTAACTGACATATCACTTTGCATGCAGGTGAATATGTGAAAAATATTTACAATATGAAAGACAAACTTCATAGGTAACTTATACTTACAAATAAAACTTGAAGATTGCATCCTTTATAATCATCTGAGATTTATTATCATAGTAGAAAGAAAAAGAAATATGCTTCTCAATGCAATTGACAATTCAAACTAGTTGAATCAGTAACCTATTTGAATCTCCATATAACAAAGTGGAGTCACCAGCTAAAGGAATTGCAACCAATATCAAATGCCTACTCCTGTTCACCAACAAGGAATAGATATCGTCTTAATCATTCTCTGAGGAAAGATCTTTTTGTTACTTCGCTCCCCGAAAACGGCGCCAAATGTTTTACATGTTTCTCGATGGCAGTCCTTGGATGAAAAATTACGCTGGGAAACCAACTTGAGCAGTCTTTAGGTTCAAGCTGGCCCTTGAACCAAAGGGGCTTCCTCAAATGTTACAAAGCCTTTTTCAATGTTTTTCACTCACTGGACAGCATCATATGGAGCACAATAGCTAGATATATCATTTATTGTGGGTGGTTGTTGATGATTGTACAATCTCTACCCATAAATAAATCCCTCTCTTGTAGATTCCTTAGTCAAAGTGTCAACATCCATTTTGACAGAATAACATGATTTTTAAGGAATTTGAAAGAAGAATATAAGAGAATTCATTATAATTAAGTATTCATACTGAATACTTAATCAACCAGATATAATGGATGCATATAGAATAATTATATAGCCAAACAGAACACATTCAAGAGATGACAGAAGGAAACAATTAAATGATGTAGAGGAATTAACCAAGACAAACAGTTCAGTTAATTAATCTCTTTAAATGATTATAACTTTGCAAGAATATGTGAGAGATTGACACTCAATCTATTCTTTCCTAGATCTCTTATGTTACCTTAAACATGTGTAGAAATAAAGTGTGAAAGCACTAGAAAAACATATAGGAAAAACAACTTTTGTCATGAACTAGAGCTAGAATGATTCAATTAGGAATTATGTAATAATTTTTTTACAAAGCAACAAGGTTTTTGGAATCAAAAGGCAACCATTGTTCATTAAAAATCAAATAATATATAGAACATTACATCAAGCTAACCGTGTTTGTCTTTCTGGAATTAAAATATGAACAATAAATCAAAAATAAAAATAATCTTTAAAAGACTGCAGCAAATTTGGAGTTGTTTGCAAGTCTTCTTCCTTGAACTCTTGAGCTGCTTAAATCATCTGCTGGAAAATTGAACTTTGATCCTAGTTTGTTGATCTCTTGTGTCCTTTAAATGTTGATATCTTTGCCTCTAAATCTGAATAAGAATGACCAGTGATCTCACTCCTTCTTCAGATACTAAAAATCATGTCTATAATATAGTTGATTGATCCTTTTTTGCTAGGTGTCCTTTGAACCTCCAATGCTTGACTTGACTGATGATTTTTTGTCTCTCTTTAATTTTCAAAATATAATTGTTTAGTTATCTGGGAATAAAATATTTTGATAAAAATATTTCCCAAATATTTATTAAATCCATATTTCTATACTTCCATAGAAATTCATTTATGCCTATGTTATCTTGAAAAACCATGCCTCATGTAGAAAAACATGTCTTGTTTTACCTTGATTTTATATACTTATGAATAAATCAAATTCATAAACATATTTCATAAAACCATCGACTGATTTCTTTCCCATGGTTTTTAAAACCATGTCTTATTTTGACATGAATTTATATATTTATGAATAAATAAAATTCATAAACATATTTCATAAAACCATCGATTTATTTCCTTCCCATTGTTTGGAAAACCATGTGTTGTTTTGCCATGATTGGTAAAATATCTTTTAGTTTCCCTTTTATACTCCTATAAAATATTTGGATAAGAATTTATTGAAATTTTATGTTTCGTGCATTTTCTCTTCATAAGTTATTTTCCCCCTTAAATTCAAAGCATAAAACATTATCTCTCTGCTCTGTAAACTTTATGTTTTGTGCATTTCCTATTCATAATTTATTTTCCCCCTTAAATTTGAAGCATAAAAGATTATCTCTCTCCTCTCTAAACTTTAATTTTACCTCTGTAAAATTATCCCATAAGGAAGAAACATTTATTTCTAAAATTGGAAACTCCATCCTCATTTTATCTCATTTTAGTAAGCCTCCTTTTACCTCAATATTTCTCCCATAAGCTCATTTCATAAAAATATGATTGTAAAAGTCTTCCCTCCATTTTATCCTTCCAAGCAAACTTGATTATACACAAATTTGCTTGCATACCTCGTAGACCTTCCCAACTGATATTCATAAAATTTAAATCAATATAAATATTGGTTTTCCGAGGGGTCTAATAGGCAGCCCCCAAAATCACAATCAATATAAATATTGGTTTTCCGAGGGGTCTAATAGGCAGCCCCCAAAATCACGGGGTGGGGAAATAAGTTTAATTTGACTTTTCGATTTGACTTGATCCTTGCTGGCTATATGTGTCATAAATAGCAATAGAGATATAAAATTAATATTTAATATTTTAATAAATCATTTTTTATAAAAATAATTATTTTTATAAAATTGTTTTATTTAAAAATAAAATAATATCAATAATAATTTTTAACCCACATATTCATATAATAACAATTTTGCCACAAAATTTTCATATGCCTCCAAATTTAGCCAAAAAATTAATTAGCAAATTTTTAAAAGGTTTGATAACTTTTAATGGTGTCAAAAAAAGTTACAACATAGGCTCCATCTAGGGACTGTTTCCCCATGTGGGACGCAGAGAACCTAGTAGACCATTTGTCTTGAACTCATTGGGCATGGAGTCTTGTCATAAGAAAATTAAGCATTTTCACTCTCAAACCTACAATCTATGACCTGAAACCTATTCTTCTCAAACTGAAACAATATATGCTGCAATCTACGACTTCAATCTGAAACCTGTAACAGCAATTTGATCAGTCCTTTTCTTAACATACCTTCAACATTGAAACTATTATATAGTAAGGACTAATATATTTGAGAAATAAAGAGTATGCCAAATCCATTGGGCTAGTGGACTCAATAGTCAACCACTGTTCTTATTCCCATCTCCTGCAATTTATTGCACTTCAAGAAAACCAAACTACATACTACAACAAGAATCCGAACTAAAATAAGTGTTGATCTAAACTGAATCAATTCATAAATTGCACACCAAAACAGAATGATCTACTGCACACTGAATATGAAAATAACTAATTCAATCCTAAACACCTCTATCTAACTGAGCTAATAATCTACACTGTTAGGTGTAATCAAATTTCCAGTGTAACCATGTGGGAACTGGACTAACTGGCATATCACTTTGCATGAAGTTGAAGATGTGAAAAATATTTACAATATGAAAGACAAACTCCATAGGTAACTGATACTTACAACTAAAACTTGAAGATTGAATCTTTTGTAATCATCTGAGATTTCTAATCATAGTAGAAAGAAATATAAATATGTTTCTCAATGCAATTGACATTTCAAACCAATGGAATCAGTAACCTAGTGGAATCACCATATAACAAAGTGGAGTCGTTAGGTGAAGGAATTTTAACCAATATCAAATTCCTACTCCTTGTTCACCAACAAGGAATAGATCTATTATTTATTGATCTCAGGGGAAATATCTTTATGTTACTTCGCTCTGTCACGCGGAATGAGTCGAGGTTGCAGACAAGATCGACCTTTCTAGTATCTAAAGATATCTAGTAACAAGCAAGCCAATCAAAAACTATCTTTCTCTAAATATGCAATTAAAACAAACACAAACAAGTGTTTTAGGCCTACCTTGGGTCCAATGCAAGTTTGTGGAAGCCTCGCTCCCTCGCTCCAAATGAGCTTCCTTGAAGCATAAGTCTGCAAACACAAACAAGCAAACAAATTAAATAGCACATGAAAAGCCAATATCATAAAGCATATTCATCATAATGATCAAGGAGATTATGAAACAAACCACATAAGACAATTTGTTGAGAAAAATGAATCTGATTGTATTAATTCAAATGAAAGAAGAACTTTACAACCTGTGCCTTGATGTTGTACAAGCTCCTCCCAGGGTCCGACAAGAAGTCTCCTCTACTTTGACAAGTTTCACTCACTTCCCAATGAAACCAAAAGGTATGTGATCTCTCCTCTCAAGTTTAACTAGGAAGTTCCAATTCCATCAGCATTTACCCTCAAAATGTTCAGCTTCTAACCTCTCTAGCAACTGACCCAATGCCTTAATTTATAGTGCAATGGAGGGAAGTTACTAGGTCCTCCTTCAAAGGGATAAAGCCCTCCTTCAAGGGGATAGCTCCTCCTATCAAGGGATTAGCTCCTTCTCTTTTGGGATGCATGAACCACCTTGGAGCGAACAATCCACATCAAAATTCCTTCTAGAAACATCTAGAATTAACCCAAAGTGAGTTTTTTAGAATAAACTTGCGCCTTTTTGAATTTTACAGGGGTACGCACCCACCCCTTTACAAACAGAGTGTGCAGATACACAGGTAATATGAACAAAGAGTGCGGGCCCGCAGGCAAAAGTGAGAGAAAGTGCGGAACTAGATTTTTATTGATTTTCAATGTCTTTCTCTCATTTGCAAAGCTTGACATGAAGAGCTAAGGTCTTAGACTTGCTTAGGAGGCTAGTATAAGTGATGATAGACCCATACTGACTGCAAATAGTCATGGTAACGATATTTTTGTGTAACAGGTTTCTCCAGGAAAGACAATGTTTTCAACCTAGCCTCTCCGTTTCTGGATACCCATGGTGTGATGGGGTTCTCATGTTATGGTTGAGCTCGATTGCTAGATGGATTCAAAGCTGAGTGAGGTGGATCTTTGAATGATAGAACACATGACCTAGTAACCCCTGAACCAGATTGTGGGTGGCAGTAAGGCCGGATTTTGTTTTACCTCATTGGGCCTATGAATCCTCGACCAATGAATGGTTGGATATATGGTAAAGCTTAGAGGTGGATTTCTCTATGTTAGGTCTAGTAATCTTGGGTTGCGGTATGTAGTAAAGCTTAGAGAGTGGGTCTCGACTTAGGGCCTAGTGATCTAGTGGAGATCATGGTAAATCCTGTTATTACATGTTCATTGTGTTGGCCTAGTGATCTAGGATGGATTATGGTAATGCCTAGTTTCTATTGATGAGGGTGAGGTGGTTTAGCCTCAGGATCCCCAATTCATGCTTGGAATATGGCATGGGGGTGAATGGCTGAAGAGAGATTTGGCTCAACCATTTTATGGTTGGGTGGAATGTGGTAGTCCCATCCCAGGTTTGGATTTTGCATCATCAATTTGAGGTTATTTCTCCTTGTATTTCTATGAGAATTACACTGGTTTATATGTGGATCATGTTATCACTCAGGTTTTCCTAGAAGTTGTGTAAGAGGAAAGTATACCTGAGGTAACCAAAAACCAACCTTTTAGATGCAGAATCTAGCCAATCTGCATCCAGAGAGGGCTCTCTCTTTATGATTTATCTTTGTTCTTGGAAGGTTTTAGGCTAGTTATAGATTCAAGAGTTTGTTTTGGGAAAATGGTGGAATCCACAAACTAAGGGAAAGATTGAAAGCTTTCAGTCCATTGGGGTATGGAGTCAAAGGATGGCTTTACTGGATTTCTATTCTAAGCACAAGATGGTATACAGGGCAAGATAGCTAGACAGAGAACAATCCTTAAAATTTAAAGTGGATGGGATGAATTTGAAGGGATGAAAGGC
>APFE031707909.1:2558-12911 GCA_000404065.3 Pinus taeda | reverse complement strand
ATTAGTAAAGCAAGAGCATTTAAGAATTCATGCTTATAACTAATTTGGAAGAAAAAATCAAGAATAATAACATATAAAAACAGAGCACAATTAAGCAAATTTTGTTCCAATCTCTTATGCGAATTATTCATAAATGGATATAATGATATTATAGACTGAGATAAAATTTTAGAGAAAGGGTAGAAACACTTATTGAACTGCTGTCCAACACATGAATCCTGCAACAAGTCATGTGCTTTAAATCGTCATCCAGCCAAGCCACGAAAAATTTCTCCAAGCGCTTTTATTCTAAAGTTTCAATGTTACAGCCAAGTAATGGAATCCGCCTCAATGCTTCCAAGAGTGGAGTATTTATACCAATTCTAAACTAAAATATCTTGAAACAAATATCAAAATTGGTTCACAAATCTCTCCAACTATTTACATAAATAGAACTTAATTAAAGGACACTAAAACTAATGCATCTATTTGGCACTATTTTGTATGGATAGGTAATGACAAGGAGAAGAATTCGAATTTGATCCAACTCTTAGTTGATGATGAGGCATCCAAGTCACTAACTATTTCCATTCTTTGTGCAATCTACTCCAACAATTCTGCAAACGTGGGGTCCAATGATATTTTTGTATTTCTCAATCTGTAATAGATATGTAAAAATTGAAAGATTTTATTGTAGATAAATATGTTGGTGAGATAAACCTCTTTCATTTTCCCAAAATTCCTCTCCAGCTATGCATAATAGTCTTTGAAAAAAAGATGTGTAAAACAGAGTTTTACAGAGTCTGAAAAATGTCCTGTAAAGATGCACATGTATCTCTCATTATAAAATCACTGTGAAAAAACTGAGATAGGTTTTTGTCGATGGGTATCCTAGGAACAAAAACCTCCTTCAGTTTTGTATGAAGTATTTTGGATTGGCCAAAATACTCTCTGTAAAATGCTGACTTAAACTGAAATTTTCTGCAAAAAGTGCTTTCCAACATTGTTTAATATTTCCAAAACCATAATGGCTGTTAGAAAAGTGAGAGAGGTTTTTGTAGATGGCCCTCTTAGGAACATAAAAATCCTTCATTTTTGTAAAATTAATCTTGGATTGATCACAATATATTCTGCAACACTATGACTAAAATATGCAATTTCTGCAAAAATGTTCCTTCTTGTTATGTTTTTTCATGTTTTTACTTTCTTGCTCTTTTGACTGTTTTACTTTCACTTTAGACAAACCTCAATATTGGTGAAAGTATTATCATCTCTTTTTACCATTTTACTGCCTTCTGTATTCACTTTTACTATTTACCTTTGACTGTTCTGTAACTTCGTTTTAACTTTCACTGACTTTTACCTGATACATTTTAACCACTGATACTCTTTAACCACTGATACTCTTTAGATGTTATGCTTTCTAACCTCTGTTTGAATAGATTTGATAGCAATCTTGGAGTAAACAAATCTTATGACTAGTATTAAGACTTTTTATCCAAGGATGTGATCTTCTGATTACCTCTTCAGGGGACAACCGAGTAGATTTTTCAAGCAATTCCCCAATGGACAAGGGAGTGAGGTTTTGACCAGGTTCAAAATGGAGCATCATATTGATAGCTTGGGGAGTAATGAGGAAAAGAACACTCTGGTCAGGGGATATTACAGCTCTTTGAGTCAGATCATAGTTAGAATGGCAGTAATGGATGATTTCTGGGAAATAAATGACCGAAGGAATGAGATACCTTGGGAGATTGGATTCCCACAACCCTATAAGATTGTGCCCCTTTGAGTATTCGTCTCTGCAACGACAATAACTCAATAGGGAAATTTCATCAAAATGCAGGTCTTTAATTTGGAAATCTTCATCTATCAAAGGTAAATATTCCAATTCACGGTGAGGAGCATTCAGTGGAGTAATATTCAGAGCTGCTGACACCTCCATTTTGGTTCTTGTGGATTCAAAATGGAGGTTTTTGGTTTTACTCACAGGCCGGGTGAGATTTCTAAAAAATGAAGGAAATTGGCACAATTTGTTGGTTTAGGGAGCAATTACACAGTTTTAAAACCTCTGGGAAGGACTCAGTGATGATTTTTAATCACTATTTCAGCGAAAAACAAAGAACACTGAGTTTTACTTGCAGTCGGGGCAGGGATTGCCAGGTGGACAAACCATGGTAGCACAAAACTTTTCGGAAGTTTTATTCATATTTTTGTATTTAAACATACATATGGCATGTTTAAAGTTTTTGTATATATATTTTTTATTTATATGGTAACAAGCAAATATTATTTAATTACCATAAGGGCGGGATTATAATATAATGATAATTTTAACCATAGGGCTTATAAAGCGGGGTTTTTAATGAATTTTTGGGAAAATAATTACTTTGGTTAAACTATATAATATAAGGGTTTTGGGATATTTATAAAAGGGAAGTTATATACTTAGGATAAGGTATTTTATTAGGTATTTAGTATAATAGAGTTAAATGTAAAATATGGCAAAGGACAAGGAAACTCAAAATATTTTTGCACATCTAAGAAAGTGATAACTTCTGAAGTAAATTGCAATATTTTATCTTCAACACTTAAACTTAGAATAGCAAGTTATTTTGAGGGATTTTTATGGGATTTTGCATGAGTTTCCTAAGTAAAATAGGATTTTACTTAGGACAAAGTTAAAGATGGAAGATTATAATGATGGATTATCTTAAGTACTTAGGTCTTTTTTATCATTAGGTCGAGGGTCCGGTCCCTCCAGAGGTCAAGGAAACGCCTTGAGCCCCTTTGATCTCCAAATACCTTAGTACTTTGTGGGAAATTAGTAAAACTTTTGAGGGGAAAGTGATGAGGGAGGTTAATGAGTTTGACTTTTCTTGCGGTGATTTTCCAACGTATTTCCTGCTTTAGTACTTGTGATGAAAGTAAAGGATCAAAAACATGTAGCAACATCATTCATCAGATAACACTTTGCAACACCATCTACCTACCCCATCTACTTGATACTACCATTTTCTCTTCTTTATTAGGGTGCATTTAGACTTGCAAACCCTCATCAACATTTTTCCTTTTTACAAGGAAAATCTATCTAATTCTACCCTTATTACATCCAAGGGATCAGATTAAACTGTTGAGCACCTTTTATTAACTCTAACTATCTACTTATCTGCCAAGATTAAACTGTTTGGTCATATTTATTCTCTAATCTACAACATGAAATTGAAATATGAGTAAGCCAAGTTTAAACAGTTTGACTTATTCATGAATTGTGGCAAAGGTTGGACAAGCTGCACACAATTGTTTTATTACAATAATGAAGTAGTAGTGGCATTTGAATTTGCACACTTTCCTTGGTCTATTTTTGCTTGGGGTTCATTTCTTTCATTTCTTTTTGACCACTTTATTTTTCTTACCCTTTGATTTTTCTTTTAGGGTATACCCTCTTTACATTTTTTAACTTTTTTTGATTTTTTGGTTTTTCAAGAATATGGAACACCTTTGCTCGAGAAAGAAGGTTTGAACATATTCCATAGTTCAATCAATACAATCATGAAAGATGAAACCTATTGGTATAGGAGGCTAACAGATCATATGGCTATGATTTCCTTGGTATTTCTATTGCTATTATGCTAGTTATGTATATGTATTTTGACAATGGCTATGTATGGCTCTCCTCATGTATTTATTTGTGAATGAATATGGATCAATGATCTAATAAATGATAATGTAGCTAATGATATAAGGGGTCAATGCTTCTTAGTGATTCTCAGATAAGTATGACACCCCTATGTTTAAATCTGTTGTTAAAACCTAGATTGAATTGATGCCAACTGTTTGATAGAATGTTATACCAATTGGGGATGCTCAGGCCTAGTCCTGGAGTTAGTTGTTGGTTTCTTATTCTTGTCATCATGTGTTTAGTGGATTCCAAAAGTTACAACAAGTTATGGGTAGTGGCCAGAATTTTGGGCTTGAAATGTTCCTTAAATCCCACGAATTCTGGCACAAGTCTATTGGAAATAGTCTCTAGATACAAGATGAAGGCTTGTGGGAGCTTCCAAAGCTCTCTGGATGCTGGTATTCCCATAGCATGGGAGCGTCCAGAGGCCAAGTAGTATAAAAACTCAGTGGGACCTAGGGGCATGAAACATGAGTGGTTGGAATGGTTGTTGGGAGTGTTGTTACTAATTTGGAAACTATTCTTGATGTGTTTCCATCGATTCCACTTCCTTAAGGTCACCTAGGAGGTTGAATCATATCATAGTAGCCTCTCGTCACATGTTTACCCTGGTTGGCCGATTACTTGGGTAGATGTGGGAGAAGGGTTTTACAGAGTGGTATCAAAGCGGGTTACACTCTCTTTGGGTCATATATGACACTACATAGTGGTATCAAAGCATTATTGACAACTCAGACTCGATGGGTGGTGTGTCGGTCATGCATTCATATCGGTTGCATATGTGTTGCTTATGCTTGTAGTCCATATGCTTGTTGCATTTGCATGGTTTTGATAATGAAGGTTTATGGTGTTGTCATGGGATGTGTCATGATGAGTGTATATGCATTTTTATGCATGTCGGTGTGTATATGCATGCATTTTCATGGTTATGGTTATGCATGCATGGTACATCAAACATGCATTGTGAGGTCATTGTATGCAATTAGGTAATCATGATGATACTAGTTTGTTATGATGCTGATATGTTGGTTGAAAGAGAGCAGGAGATTCAAATCATTAAAGTGAAGCTGTAGGATTGGACCTCAAGGCAAGAGCATGTCGTCATACAGGTTTGTATGTTGGGCATGCAGGTATGTAGGTTAAGGATTGCTATGTGCATTATGGTTATGTACAAGATAGATGCTAGTTTATTAGTGTAGTCATATTCACATGTGTCAGATAGTCATGAATGACAATAACCTATGGTGGTATGCATTTCTATGGTTATTTTATGTTAGATAACTTGATGGTTATATTATATGTTGTTCATGAGTATGTTATAGGGTAACTTGTTGTTGTTATATGGTAGTTAGCTTGATTATTAGGTTATATATTGTTGTTGTTATATGCTAGTAACTTGATGGTTAGGGTTATGACATTCAAGTATGAGTTAATATGTTGTGATATTATGTCATGCTAATTTAGAATGATAGTGCATATGTGATTGTTATGTATGAATGATAATTGTTTATGAGTTTATGGTGTGAACATGTTAGTTAGTGACTATTATGGATATCATGACCTTATTTATGTTTGAGTTGATATGTTGTGAAGTCATATCATGCTAACTAGATTTATTGTGCAGACAAGATAGCCTCCCCTGAGATACATTAAGGTATGAACTTGCCTATGTCATCGACTTTGTGTTTGAATGTTTGAATATGTCGTTTATTTGGTGTTCGAGTATTTAGTGTCTATTATGTCATCTATCTATTGTTGAATGTTTGATTAATCACATGATATGAATATGTGTCTACAAGATTGCATGAAGTGATGATATTGTTTTAAGATGGTTGTACTAACACATGTGTGTTGAGGAAATTGATATGCACTTGCATGTAAGTAGGTGAAAGTTGTAGCATTATGTCTAATGACTATGGATTATGACATGATTGTTAGTCTTGGTAAAGGTTGATTTCAAATTGATAGATATGATTGTCTTGATATTTGGAATATGTGGTTGACATCTGTGAAAAATTATGGGAAAACATGCTTGGTATTAGCTTGACAAGGTAATAGTTGATGTGTTATATAACTAACAGTTGGGTGATGTGGTAATGCATAGTAAGACTCTATTGAAACAAAGTGAAAAGGTAAAAGAAAGGAATTGGGCAATAATTCCTTTGGATATGTGTGGAAACCCTAATTCCAAACAAATGAGTTCTTTGTATACAGGAAGTCTTCTTAACACTAATTTGTCTAAAATAATGTGGATATGTGTTATATTCATGGAATTGTATTTGAAAGGTATAATGGTTGGTGTCTGATTATAGCGAGATCTGTTAAAGGGAATCAGAGTCCCTTGAGAGATGGCGTGGATGTGTTCAGTTGCAGATAGTGTGCTTAGCACAAAACGGTAAGGTAGCTGGTGTATTATTATGCTTATTTATGCACTGACAATTAGGTTTTTATGGAAGTATGATGTAATGGGTTACATGGAAAGAGACTTCCATGAAATTCTAAAGAAGGCTCAGGTCAAGCTTTTCTTTGGAAGCACTAGGAACCATGGGATTGGCTCATGGTGTTTGTTTCTAGTCTTGTGATTTTGGTCTTTAATATTTGTTGAGCTTGATTTGCAGTTTTTGTTATGTCTAGTGCAAGGCCTTGCCACTTTGTTTTGGTGTTGTGTTGTTATTGATTTTCGTGGTCTCCTTCTTGTTTGTTCCTTGTGCTTGCCTTTTAAGTTTTGAGTCTTGGGAATCGGTTGGGAAAGAGGAAAGTTACTGGAGCTTGGGGAGAGTTGAAAGAAATATAGTAGGAAATGAAAGACTTAGATGAAGTTGGTGCATGTGTAAGGGAAACTGAGGGTAAGAATATGACAACCAGTTGGACTGGTTGGGTCCATTGGTGTAAATGGAAAATGGCAAGATAATCATGGGAAAGGTTATCAAGAAAGGTAAGGTGAATGGATTTGAGGCATCATATGCCTTGGCTATGTTGGGAACTATTGTTCTTGACGTTACACATGTGTTGCACGCATAAAGGGAGTTATCTTAACGCTAGCCTTATGATATCTAGTAATTAAGTTGTGATCATGATTATGTTGATGGCTATATATGTATACATGTATGTCATGCATGATAGGGTCATTATGGATCATGATTGTTTTTATGATAATGTTTATATGTATGTATGTCATTGTCTAACAGGGTGTCAGGGATCATTCTGTGGAGGAATGATTGCTTATGCATGTGAATGGCATGAAGGGGTTCCTGTTCTTATGAGGAACCAAGTGAGAAGAGTAGCCCTGACATATCTATCTAGTTAGTACCATGTGGATATGAATTGATATTATATACTTGTATTATGCCTATGTTGATGTTATGGATAGGTAATGATGAGGGTTATCAGCAGAATGAAAGCAATGAGCTTTGTGACATGCTAGGATAAGCATGAATTGTGGAAATACATTTGAAACAAGGTTGCCTGGTAGAGATAATGTGGTATATGGATATGTGGTAATATTGTTGTGTATATGTTGTACATGTTGCATCTGTGATGCTGTGCACATGTGGTATTGTGTATATATAGTGTGTGTACATGTTGTTTATGCAATGTTATGTACATGGTGGTACAGAATCTAGTGTTGTGTCAATATTTCATATGTCGTATTGGGTATAGATGGTGCTATGCACATGTTGGATATGTGGTGTTGTGTACATATTGTATCGAGCGCACGATGGATATGTGATGTTGTGTGCATGTTGTATACACAATGATATGTACATATGGTGCTATGTACATGTTTATATGCAATGCTATATACATATGGTGTTGTGTGCATGATTGTACAAGTGGTGTTGTCAGCATGTGGTGTCATGTACATGTTGTTCATGTGGTGCTGTGTGCAGATGGTGTTATGTACATGTCATGCATATGGTGTTGTGTACATATGTTATCGTGTACATGTGCATGTGGTGCTGTGTATGTCTGACATTGTGTACACATTATATAGGTGGTACAATGTACATGTGGCATTGTGCACATGTCATGCAAGTGGTGTTGTGTACATGTGATTTTGTGCACACGTTGTGCAGGTGGTAATGTGTACATATTGTGCATATGATATTGGTCTACATGTGGTATTGTGTGCATGTCATACATGTTGTGTTGTCAGCATGTGGTACTATGTATGTGCATTGTGTAGTTGTGGTATCGTGACATGTGTATTCGTTGTGTTGTACTCTATGTACGTATATGTATTGTGTGGTGTTGTACATTGGGTATAGATTTATATATTATGTTGTACATCAGGTATAGATGTATGTATTGTGTTGTGCGTCAAGTGCAAGTGTATGCATTGTGTGGTAATGTACACCATGTGTAGGCATATGTATTGTATTGTGTTGTACACTGGGTGTAAGTGTATGTGTTGTATGTCATGTGTGGTTGTATGTGTGTGATGCACAATATGTGTATGTGCACTGGATGAGGAGAAGGCACTGGGTGTTTGTCAGATGTGGAAGCCGATCCAGAGTGTGTATGGAATAAGGAAAAAGTTAGAAGCTAAGGATTCATTAAAGGATAAGTATCAATATTTTATTTTAGTTTTATTATGCATGTGATTTATGATTCTGGTCTATGTTGATTACTTGTGATCTATGATTATGGTTTATAATGATTGCATTCGATTTATGATTTTAATCTATGACAGTTTTGTTTTGAGCTAACCTGATGTGATATGTTCATACATGATGATTTGATAAAACAATTAGTTTGACTTGTTGTGACAGGAAGTAAACAAGATTACAAGTGTACCTTATTGATGAGCTACCAATGAGGTATGATGTGAATTTATTTCAATTTATTTTAAATATAATGGAAGTTATTTACTTGGTACAAGAAAAATGGAAATGTCAGTTGGGTGGTTGAATCTGACTACAAGAATTAGTAGTAGCGACAAAAGGAATGGGAACAACAAGTATGTTGGTAAAGCACTTCACAAGTAAGGCCATTACAGGAGACTGGTACGCAATAGTATCCATTGATTTCCATGAGCATGTTGTGACTGGTATGATGGTTTGGGACATGTATATGACTTGGTTGATTGAATTTCCAATGCGAGGAATCCTTGTTAAGCAATGGATCACCCAGGATAGGGGATGTCGGGGAACTTGGCCATGAGTGATTACACGGAAGGGGCGACCAAATTTCTTGCTAGACTATGTAGAAGAGAAGGGAAGTTTGGGGATATTTTTTTTTGGTCATTAGCATTGTTTGATGGAATCAAATGCACATTGGGAGTGTTCCTTGGAATAATGAGTGATAATTTTTCACTGAGAGGAGAAGTGGTGCAGGATTGTAGTGTTGGACATTAGATGTAGCTTTGACTTTGATAGTGGATTCTAGACTACCTGAGAAGGAGTTGAATGCTGGTATTACTTTGAGGGTGGAGGTATGAGCCTCTGGATTCCCTTGTTGCAAATGCAACCATCGTATCCTTTTATTTGTTAGTTGAGAAAATGTGTATATGTGTGTATCATTGTAAATACAGTATCAAGCTGGATTTATAAAGCTAAATAGATGGTATGATTATTTGTTGGGTGAAGAAAATATGCATCTGTGTATATGTGGTTATTATTATAAATATTGTAATGAGCTGTGTTATAAAGCTCCAATAAATGGTATGTTTGACATGTTTTAGTAGATGGTCATTGTAAATACTGCAACGAGCTATGTTATAAAGCTCCATGGGCACTACGTTTTGTTTTCAATGGTCTTACTGGTTATAGGTGTCATTAAACACCGAGGATGGTGTTCCCCCAAGGGGGAGGGTTTTGTAACAACCTTGGCTAAAAATACATGTAAAATATATAATACCACAATTGATGGGACACATATTCCAAGCTGAATGTTGGGCAAGACATCTTAGTGGGTGTTCATTTCGGTTATTATGGCTAAAGGAAATTGTACAGGGTAATGGAAAAGGCTTTGGAAAGACAAAATGGCATTTTTGGCACATTTATTTATGAAAATAATGGAAATTAGGAGAATGTAGGTTTTTAACCCTGTATAGAAATTACCTGCATGCGAATTCTCAATCACAGGAAAAAATAAAAATGCGAGAGCATAACATATAAAACACATATACACAGAGATTTCCCACTAGATCCCAAAACCAAGACTATCAGCTTGATTTTTCATTATGTTCCTTTCAATGTTACAATACATATTTATACATGCTGAAGCATCCAATACCATGGACCCAACAATCTCCCACTTGTTGTTTTCTTTCCACAGGGGGCCACAGGAGAGCTTAGACATTTTTCCAGCCCTGAAACGCCCATTCTTTCTCTACACCAAGAGAACTTCTCAGAGCTCACAGATTTTGTTAATGCGTCTACAATATTCTTCAAAGTGTCCACCTTTACCAGCAACACCTTTTTGTCTTCTATCATATCCCTCACAAAGTGATACTGAACATCAATGTGCATTGTCTTTGAATGATAAGGAGGGTTCTTTTCGAGGAAAATTACACTTTGGCTGTCACAGTCTATCCTTATAGCTCCCTGTACTAACCCCATACTTGAACACAATCTCTGCAACCAAACTGCTTCCTTGCTTGCATGAGTGGCTGCCATGTATTCTGCCGCTGTAGTTGATAGTGCCACTACAAATTGTTTCTTACTCATCCAACTGACTGCACCTCCAAA
>APFE031707905.1:0-19212 GCA_000404065.3 Pinus taeda | reverse complement strand
GAGGTTGCCCAGCAGAGGCAAGAAAAGGATGCAGCTTCCTTATTGATGACATTATACAAGGAGCTGATCCAAACACAAGAAAAGCTGCAAGAAACAGAAGCCACATTGGAAGCAGTCTTGTAGCAGAAGGAGGAAGGGCAATCTTCCAAGCCACCTCCAGAAACAATAAACCTTGAGGAAACTCCTCAAGACACTCTCCCTCCAAACCAACAAATACAACAAGAGGCTCCAAATACCACAACACCAGTCACCTCAGCACCAACAACAGAGCAGACTGAGAGCCTGGACATGCAGAAGCTGAGGAAGGAAATACAGGTACTGGAGTCCCAGATGTCTGAGCTCAGCCAAGCCCAGGACAATCTGGCAAAGATAAACGAAAAATATGATAAGTCAAAGCAAAATGTGGCTGAGAGGGAAAGGGAGGTAAAGGCCCTGAAAAAGAGGATTATTGAACTAGAAAAGGAGCTCACATTGGATAAAGTCACAGCAGAGCTCAAAAAGGTCATCTGGACCACCATTAGCCAGTCAATAACAAACCAGTGGGAATATATCGAGGCCATATACGAGCAAGTGGCACTCATAGGCAGAGCAAGAAAAGAAATGCAGAGAGCAAGGGCATCTCTAGGCAATATGCCTGAGATTGCCCCCAAGATGATAGAAGTGTTAAACTATAGAACAAGTTCCCAGCTGGTAAGAATGGGAATTGGAAACAGGACTGAGACTATCTCTTTAATCAGAAGAGTCCTAACCATGAGAAGCCTGATTCAGACCCTGGATAGAAGGATCTAGGATATGCAAGCTGATATCAATAAATTTCAGAACAGGTTTATGGCCTTGCAGGACAGAGGACTCCCCAGCCTATTAGATCCTTCAGGAAAATTACTCTCCCATGAGAAATATGTCAAGAGAGTAAGCAATTTTGCAGCAACACAGATTGTTGATGCACCTGGTACATCTTCAGAAGCTGGCCCAGTAACAGGGCAGGTTCTTTTTGATAGAGTAGATAATTTATTCTTTATTAGAAATGAAGTTGCACATTTATTTGATGAGCCCCCTCACTTTTATAAGTATACAGAAGCTGATGAGACCATGGGGTCAATTTTGAAACATCAGTTGCCTCCACCAAATACATGGCAGGAATTAATAAGATTACTGTTGAACCAAAGCCAGTAATCGCGATTTTTTCCTCAGCAAACAATTTGAATCTCATATATAGCAGGACAAAGACACATCAGCAGGTATGAAGACAGAGGCTGAGCCAACTCAGCACAGGTACACGGCCGCAACAACAGCATCAGCAGGCACAGGTGGCAGGGCCGAGAAAGTCACAGAAAGTTATAGCTGCATAGACACATCATTTCAGCAGTTATGTTCAAGCGCTCAAACCGACTCCATGAGCCCCAAAGGTCAAAATTACTCTGACAGGAGTTATGAGCCTTTATAACTCATTCAATATTGTAATAACTTCTCATCTACAAGCCCTGTACGAGTAAAAGAAGATATTTTCCCTCTCAGATGACTCAATGCCTGAGATATTTTGTAAAAAACTTCTATATATTCCCCCTCGCATTTGTTAGCAGGGGTTGGACTCCGGATGTAAGAAATCTCTATTCTATTACTCTTATGTTGTAAATCTTCAAACAACTAATACAAAGGATGATGGGATTTCCCAAAGCATTGTGTCTCTTGATGTCTTGCTGGTGTATGGCTGAAAGTTGCAGGATTCCTGTGTATTCCATGGCTCAATAAGTTTTCTCGTTGCTCTCTGTTACATATATGTTTGCTATACTTCCATATATCTTTCATGTTTTCCATGTACTCAATATCTAAATAGCAAGGAAAAAGAATACTTCAGGATTTAATCATTGATTACCCTGAGCTCAATCCAAGCTATTTCATATGTTTTCTACAGTTATGGTATAGAAAGAGTAATTCTTAAATGCTACCTTTCTTACTATATCATCACAGTAATCTATTATTTCAGGAATTCAAGTAATTGCTCCTTAGTAATAGACATCTTTCCCAATACCCAGATTAGTGAAGAATTCTTAAATGCTCTTTGCTAGTTGTTTCCCATTTCACTCTCACAATTTACAGTTTGTTTTATGAAATACATACAGGCCCTGTAATTCTAGCTGCACTTAAGCCAGGATCTCAAGGAAACAACAGTCACAGACCCCATTTCCCAAAGGATTAGATTTACCTGCAGACACACCCTAAAACTATCAGAAGCATCCTCCCAACCAAACATAAAAAACAAACAAACATTCACTTCATAACTAGCCTAAAATTCCATTAAAACAGTGACAAACCTTACAGAGAGATCCCTCTCTGATTACAGCTGGGCTAGAAGCTGTAGTCCAAAGATTGGTTAGTGGTTAGCCCGGCCGTATTCCCTTGGGAGTCATAGGGAACAACCTGGGTGTTAACATAAATGGCGACTCCGCTGGGGAACCTTCAGGATCTAGAGGTAACTGTATATCTACCAGGAATTGCTCTTAGAATTTGAACATCAGTTAAGAAACCTTCAAAACTGCTCCCATACAAATATCTTTAGTATTAAGCTAGAGCTGACTCAGATATCCTTTATACCCAATACAGCTACACAGAGCCCTTTTAGCTTCCTGACCAGTCCTTGTTACCTAAATCTTTCAAAAAACTTCAAAAGGACTAGCTCAGAAGCTGGCTCCCAAGAAGAATCTTCGGTACACCAGGGCCAATCCTGACCCCAACCCTCCTACTGTCTTCGAAAATCCCAATACAATCCCCAAACTAATTAGGAATCAGCAAGAACAAGATCACCCTAACCCCATCCCCACTCCAATCAAAGTCCTATTTCGTTCTACCCCTAACTCCCCTAGCTCACCATCAACATCTCAAAGATCCCCAACCACTTCTTCTTCTCCTACATACATTCCCTTGACCAACACCCTAAATCCCTCCATACCTGTTACCCTTGTGGTACCCACTGTTCCTTTTGTCCCAGTTGCCTTTATCAACCCCAAAAATCTTGTGAATATGGTTATGAGGTATGCACCTCTGCAACTACCTGCCAATCCTGTGGCCTTACCTCAAGATTACCAGGCCAAAATCTCATATTTTGACTCCACTGGCCCCTATTCAGCCATTCAACATGCTAAGAGAATGCAAGATCATTTTGAAAATTATGAGATAGATGATGACACTGTGAGGATGAGAATATTTGTCCAAAGCTTAACAGGGGATGTGCGAACCTGGTTTAGATCACTTCCTGCAAACAGCATCACCACCCCTGATGAACTTTACCAATCCTTCACAAATAGATGGGAGAAAAAGAAGGACCCTCTAGATATACTTGGTGAATATGACATGATTAAAAGAGGTCCTCAAGAGACAGTTTTGGAATACTGTGCTAGGTTTAACAATGTATATAATGCAATACCTCAAAACCTAAGACCTCCCCCTGACTTGGCCTTATATAAATTTCCAGATGGATTTGACCCAGACATGGCCTACCAACTGAAAGAAAGAGCCCCTCAAACCCTTGAAGAAGCTCAGAAGGTTGCTGTAACAGTTGAGGCAAACCTGATTGCTAAGAGGAACAAGGCTAAACTAGAAAAGAGAGTTGCCTTTAAGGAGGAACCCTCAGCCTTTGACCAAAAATTAGATGCAATAATCTCTGGTATGAAGAGGTTGGGTGACAGGGTAGAGTCTGTGGAAAGAAAATCTTCATGGGAGGCACCCCCAAATAATCCTAATAGGAATCCAAAATTTAGGAGGAACCAAAATCCTAGTGGGGGCAAAGCCAATAATGATCCTGAGATAAGGCCTCCATTTCAAGAAAACTATGCTGAAACATCCACATCAGAAGAACAAGTGGATGACACCCATATCCACCTAATGGGTCTTGATGATAAGCACCAAGTCTTCGTAAGTCAAGAGGATCATGAGGAAGAAGACAGTAAACAGTTTCAAACAAAGTCAGGAGAATCATTTGATTTCAAACAAGGCTATGACACAGCTGTCTATGAAGTCCATAAACAATACAAACTACGAAGCAGGACTGTAAAAATAACACAACCTGAGAAAACCAAGGATAGACTACAGCCCAAGGGTGCCATAGTAATCGAACCAATGAATACAACTGATTCACTCACTAAGGAAGTAACCATTGAAGAAATCACTGAACAAACACCAAACCCTCCAGCTACATCATCTGTACATTCCAACCCAAGCAAAAGACCTCAAGAGGTGATGGACAAACATAAGCCCCAAAATCAAGAAGAAACCTTACCAAATAAAGAAAGGGGGCTCGCCCATAACACTAAAATCCAAACTGAGAAACCTTATGACTTGGAAGCCGAAATTGGAAAACTAAAAATAGCCATCCCTCTGGCAGAATTAGCCAAAAATGAAATCTACAAACAACAGATTGAGAGGTCTCTCCAACTTACTCAAAACAAGGACAATGTCAATGTGGACAATGTCAATGTGTTGGATGACACCCCCGAATTACTGTTTGGCCCAGAGGTTGATGGAAAAATAGCAGGCTCAGGGATTCTACCCTTTTATGTCAGCTTGCATATACATGACAAGATATTACACAATGCAATGTTTGACTCAGGTGCATCACATAACTTAATGCAAAAATTTGTTATGGAAAGGCTGAATTTAGATATTACCAGGCCATACAAGGACCTCTTCTCATTTGATTCCAGCCAGGTCAAGTGTCTAGGCTTGATAAAAGACTTATGTGTATCCCTGGTTCAATACCCAAACAAAACAATCTTGATGGACGTCGTTGTTGCTGATATCCCACCCAAATATGGAATGTTATTATCAAGATCATGGGGAGCTAAACTTCAAGGGTCTCTTCAATTAGACATGTCCTATGCTACCATTACAGTCTTTGGTCAACCCAAGAGATTGTATAGAGAATATCTGATGAAATACATGGTCAGTAGTACAGAGAAGCCTCAAAACTTCCCCATATATGTTGTCCATTCTGACATAGACTCATACATCCTTTTCAATGACAATATAGGCAGCAACAACAATGTAGAAACTCAGATAGCTAAAACAAATCAGCCTGCTGATCAAGGAGATTCTGATATACAAATATTGGTTGAATCAAACAATGCAAATATTCAAGATTACAAAACAAATAATAGTGAAACCAGGATACCTGAACGAGATCAAAAGTCAAACAAACAAACTGCTCCTCAAGAAACCAAAACAATCCCACCAAGTGAGAAGGATGCCATGGAAGCCAAACCAAAAAAACAGCCCATACTCCAACTCACAAATCTAGGCCATAGAGACATTATTCAAACCCCCCTGAAAGAGGAAATTCTATGGTTCCTAGAATTTGATGGGTCGGTTAATAAATTAGGGGCAGGAGCAGGAGTGTGGGTGCACAACAAACAGAACAGCCATGCAGAGGGTAGAGCCTACAGACTGAACTTCAGATGTACCAACAACATGGCTGAATATGAGGCCCTCCTACTAGGCCTCAAGTTGGTACAATCCCTACAAGCTAGAAGAGTATCAATCCTAGGGGATTCAGACTTAGTTATCCAACAGGTCAAAGGCAGTTTTGTTACCAATGATAAAAGACTCAGGTCTTACAGGTCTGTTGCTACTGAGTTACTAAAGTCTCTTACTGAGTTCCAAATTACCAAAGTTCCAAGGGCACAGAACCTTCATGCTCATAGTCTAGCAATGTTTGCAAGTACTTGCAAGCTCCCTTTTGACCCCCATCACTGTTTTACAGCTGAAGTAAAACATAGACCATCAATCCCAAACAATATTAAAGACTGGCAGGTGTTTGACAATGACACACAAATCAACAATTTTCTGACTTTACAAGAAGAATTTGCAGGTCTGAACATAGACACTGAGTCAGCAAGTCAATCACAAATACTTAAGACAGAAAATCAGTCACAAATACATGATGAACACAGCCAAGTAATATCACTCAAAACGGCCAATCAAATGCTACACCCCACAATCTTCAATCAACACAACATACAAGAAATCCAACAGGTTGAATATGAGGAGATAGCTGAGTTTGAAGCTGAGGTGATACAATTAAAAAACAATTTTCTTCCAATAGGCTTAGCCCCTTTGGAAGACATTTTTGATTCCAACGATGTCCCCAATAAACCAAAGTTTCAACCCCTAAACACTACTATAGAGGAGCATAACATAGGGACGATTGAACAGCCTAAAATCATAAAACTGTCTGCTGCATTACCACCTGACCAAAAGCCCAAATACATTGACCTTTTTAAGGAGTTTCAAGATGTGTTTGCATGGAGTTATGAGGATCTCAAATCCTATGACACCTCTGTGATACAACACACCATCCCACTATAGCCAAATCAGAAACCTTTTAAACAAAAACTCAGGAGAATCAATCCTATGCTCCTCCCAACAATGGAACAAGAGGTACAAAAAATGTTCAAAGCAGGCATCATAGCTCCAATTAGATTTTCTGATTGGGTCTCAAATTTGGTCCCCACAAGGAAGAAAACTGGGGAAATCAGGCTCTGTGTTGATTTGAGAAACCTCAACCAAGTATCATTGAAAGACAATTATCCCCTACCCAAGATGGATCACATCCTACAGAGAGTAGTGGGTGCCTCAAGGATTTCCTTGCTTGATGGCTTCTCAGGTTTCAACCAAATCTTAGTCCATCCTGATGATCAGGACAAAACTGCATTTACAACCCCATGGGGGACCTTTAAATATGTTAAAATGCCTTTTGGTTTGAAAAATGCAGGGGCTACATTCCAAAGAGCAATGGATATTGCTTTTGCTAACGAGATCCATGACTTCCTTGTCATTTATTTGTATGATCTCACCCCTTTCTCGAAATCTGACCAAGACCATTTGAAACATTTGAGGCAGATATTTACAACATGCAGGAAATATGGAATCTCTTTGAACCCCAAAAAATCCTTATTTGGTCTAGAGGAAGGGAAATTACTGGGTCACATTATTTCCAAAGATGGTATCAGAATTGACCCAGACAGAATCCAGGCTATCCAGCAAATGCCCCACCCAAGGAATATAAAAGAATTACAAGGCTTTTTGGGGAAAATCAACTTTTTAAGAAGATTTATCCCAAACCTAGCTGAGCTGAGCAGATTGCTTAACAACATGTTAAATAAGGATTCCAAAGTCAAATGGACAGTGGAGGCTAAATAAGCTTTTGAAAGCATTAAATTTGCCCTCACCCAAACCCCTGTCCTAACTAACCCTCAGTTTGATAGAGACTTCATCATATTCTCCTTTGCCTCTGAGCATACCATTGCTGCAGTTTTACTACAGAAAGATGACCTAGGGAATGAGAAACCCATTGCTTTCTTTAGTAAAGCTCTTAGAGATGCACCCCTCAAGTACCAAATCATGGAAAAGCAAGCATATTCTTTGGTCAAAGCTATTAAAGACTTTAGGATCTACATCCTATACTCCCATGTTATAGCCTATGTACCAAGCCCAATTATTAAAGACATACTTACTCAAGAGAACTTAGAGGGCAGAAGAGGAAAATGGATTGCCAACATTTTAGAATTTGATATTGAAATAAAACCTACAAAACTGATAAAAGGGCAGGGTTTGGCCAAATTAATGCCTGAAAAAAATTTCCAAGCCTTGGACATCAACCAACTGGACAGTGAACCGGAGCTGGCAACTCCAAAGATCAATGTAGCCTTTGAACAATCCCCCTGGTATGCTGATATCTGTTATGTGTTACAAAACCTGTGTGCTCCCCCAGGGCTGTCCAGAACTAAATGTAGGTTCTTAAAAATGAAAGCTTTAAAATTTTGTGTTATGGAAGGAAATATGTTTTGGAAAAACCATGAGGGTATCTTATTAAACTGTTTGATTGAAAATGAAGCTAATAAGATCATGGAAGAATTTCATGCAGGTGATTGTGGTGGGCATCTGTATTGGAAGTCCACTATGGATAAAATACTGAGAGCTGGATACTATTGGCCTATTGTTTTCTCTGATGTCAAGAAATTCACCACTGCATGCCATAAATGTCAAGTGTTTGAAGGAAAGAGACAATTACTGCCTCTACCTTTAAGGCCTATTGCAACAGAGAGACCATTTCAGCAATGGGGCTTGGATTTCATTGGAGAAATTAATCCCTCATCTTCAGGCCAACATAGATGGATTCTAACAGCTACAGACTACTTCACTAAATGGATTGAGGCAATTCCATGCAGACAAGCAAATGATTCCACTATCATTCAGTTTCTTGAGACTAATATCCTTGCTAGGTTTGGATGTCCTGACAAGATAATAACAGACAATGCTGCTGCTTTCAGATCTAAGAAGATGGTCAGCTTCTGTCACAAATTCCACATTACTTTGGGCCATTCTACTGCATATTATCCCCAAGGAAATGGCCTTGCAGAATCATCAAATAAAAGCCTGGTAAACATGATAAAGAAGGTGTTGGAGGAAAACAAAAAGAATTGGCATAAGAAACTTGTCAATGCCTTATGGGCAGATAGATTAACAACCAAGAGATCAATTGGGGTCAGCCCATATGAGTTAGTCTATGGATTAGAAGCCAAGTTCCCCTCATCACTAGGAATCCCTGTTATGAAGCTACTTCAAGAGAGTCAAGCTGAGCCTAATGATATGCAAAGGAGAGTGAATCAGATTATATGCTTGCAGCAAACCAGGGACCAAGTTTACACCAGAGTCCAAATCTTACAAGAAAAACTTAAAAAGGCTTTTGATAGAAGGACCAAGGCTGAGGATTTTAACATAGGAGACAAGGTTCTAAAGTGGGACTCAAGGAGAGAGAACAAAGGAAAGCATGGAAAGTTTGATTCCCTTTGGAGAGGACCATTCCTCATCCAAGCAGTGCAAGGAAATAACACCTACTTTCTTAAGAATCTTGATAAAACTGGCCTGGATGAAGGTCCTGTCAATGGCAGGATGTTGAAGCACTATTTTGACTACCTCTCATAAATACAGCATGCCTGCTCTTGTACATAATTTGTTGTACATATATCCTGTATTTATTGTATATATTGTTATCTCTAAAGCATGAGAATGAGTTCATTTCAAGAAACCTTGCAAATACAAGAAGGGACTGAACTGCATCATGTATTTTCAATAGATCAGTCTACATTTTGAGGGATCAAGAATGAAAAGCTCCAAAGTTTGAAAAGCAGTAGCCAAGGGGCCAAGGCATACTGACCTGCTGTTCTTGGTCTTTCAAGGAGAAAAACCATCCCCATGTGGAGCCACTGTTGGATACCTATACCAAAAGGTTTCATATTTCATGATTGGCAAATTCAAGTGCCAAATATGCTCCACTTTGCTGCTACAAAGGTTCCATATTTGCAAGAAAATACAAGGTGCGTAGATGCCTTCATACTCATTAAAGTTCTGATGGATGACCCAACAGTCTAATCTGAATCATGCCATATTTTCAATTTATGTTGTAGAATAGAGAGAGAAATCTGTCCAAACTGTTTAATCTTGGCAGATCAGTAGTTAGGCAGAGAAACTAAGGTTCCCAACTATTTAATCTGGGGCCTTGGAAGAAATAAGGGTAGTGCTAGATAGGAAATGAAAGCAAAAGCCAATGGAAAAGAAAAGGCACATAAAGGGTTTGCAAGTTCAAGTGCACCCTCCAAGAAGTAATAAAAAAATTCTAGGCAAAATAGTTGGGTAGGTAGATGGGGTTGCAGAAATGGTGTCCCTTCCAAGATCAAATTTGCTATCCATGCACAGGCAAAGCAACACAGTGGAGCATGACTAACTTCCCTTTTCTATTTGTATATCACTCATTACTAACACCCCTTCACAAATCTGTGTACATAAGAGAGACTCAAGGCTTTATGGTGGTTCTTGTGGCCTTTAAAAGCCACATTTCTTGTGTAAAAATCTTTTCATTTTGATCTACTCTTTACACTAAGTTGTTTTCAAGAAAACTTAGTTGTATTGATCCTCATTCACATTTTCCCCCCACATTAACCTCCAACTCTATTATCTAGCTCCCTATACTTCATTTCCCCTACTATTATAACACCATGGTGGATAAACCCCAAACAATGTATAAGTATCCCCTCCTTGGCATTATAGCCATAATTTCCACTCCCAGGGCATTAGATTAACATCTGGTTAAGGCCAAGAACCCAAGTTTAACCCATTTTCTTCATCAAAACCTATCTACCTACCCAACTCCCCATTCTTGCCTAAAAACCTGTGAAAAATCCTTTTTGAGCACCCTTATACCACTAAAAGGCAAGAATTTCATAAAACATACCTTCCCCGCCTTATCCTAAGGTCGGGAAGTCAATATGCGCCTTTTTCAAAATAAACCCATCAAACCCGCCTATCCTAAGTTTTACCCCTCATATCCCTTATGCAAAAATTTCACGCAAACCTTTGTTTCTCACCTTTTCCTAGTATTATCGGGTAGATGATTTTATCAAAGAAAATCATTAAAAAGCCATTGAAAATCATTTATAAACCAAAGGGTCCCGCCAAGCGCACTTGCCGATAAAAATGATTATTTTAAGTCGTCCATTGACTCTATCCGCCATGTGGCTTGTTGGCCCGATATCCGTCCGATCATGGCCTTTCCAGATCTACGGCCAACTGCAATATCGGAGGAGCCCGACGTCCGACATTTAACCGTCATTCGCTTTACCCTCCGCGCATGTTCGCTTCCCGACAGCCGTTAGATCACGCGCCTGAAATCCAATGGTCCTTGTGGATTTCGGAAGGGCCCCGATGTCCGACAGATATCGTCCGATATCTGTCAGACGATGATGTCACGCGGGGACACTCGTAGCTCCCAAACTCCGTCGGAGCCCCCTCTGACAGATTCCTTGCCGTGCAGGAGGGGGCTCGATATGACGACACCTGTCCACCCGCATCACCATCCCGTTGTCGCCTGCGTCAGCGCCACGACCGCATACCCTATCCTCCATTCGTCCACCTGTCCGCCACCTCATCGCCCCCGTGGACCCGTCTCAGGCCGCCACGTCACCTGATGACGTCCTGCTGACGTCATCCCACCCGGAACCACTTGCTGACGTCACTCAAAAAACGTGCCAATGAGCCCAAAAAGCCATATTTTCACGATTTTTCGTGTTTTTTATCACTTTTGGTAAAAAGCACCTCTGCTTTCTCTGCATGCCTATTACGACGAACAATTCACCAGCTAACTCCAGACCATTTGCAGAAGTTCAAAGCGCACACCCAACTGCCTGTTCGTCCCGAGCGACTTGCTAAAACAGGTATTTGCCCATAAACCTCCTCTCAACCTAGTTTATTCATAGTAAATTATAAAGTATACCTGAACACGGCATAAGCTTAAGAATTTACCACAAAACCAAGCATACCCTGCTCCCCCTGAAGAATTAACGGTCGAATTCTACTGGCAGAGCCATTTCTCACTAAAGTTTTTGTGAAAACCCTTCTCTGTTCGCACAATCGTGAACCCATAGCCTGCTCCTTAATTATCAAAGGAACTCTGCTTAGCTCTGTAAGAAGCCTTCTCAGAGAGCCCAGTACTATTCTAGGCTACTATTAAATCAATCCTGCTACTCTGTATTCCTCTGAATTCCATTTCCTCAGATAACACATTCATTAGTTGTCAAAAGTATTCAAACAGACCTGGACACCCCTTCGGCATCAGTAGCCCTCAATGTTACTCCCCTTAATGCTCCCCAAAGAGAGCTGGAGTGGCAAGACCTGGTAGACTTAGATTATCTCAGAGGATTGCCCATCTAAGTGCAAGTTCCACATTCATCTGCTAAGCGAGCTCAGAGCCAGACATAGTGATGGAACAAATATTTTAGGCATTTGGGAGTCCTCCCTCCCAATCTTCAAGTTGCCTCAGGTCAACCAATTCCTTGACCTAATTCACTTATGCGCTGTGTGCTATGATCCTATGCAGAGGGCTGTGCTCAATCCTGAAGGTGCAATAGTGTTTTACATTACCCCTGAGGCCATCAGGGATATGCTCCAGTTCAAAACCCAAAAGAAGTTGGTCCCCTTGTCCCTGCTGGACCTAATCAACCAAGGAGCCAAGATACTGACAGAAGCACAGATCCTAAAGCTGAATCAACTGTTTATCAAAAACTCTGACACAGTGCTACACCCTCCCATTTTTGATGGCTACCTAAATCAGCTGGGTCTGGACTTGGCATACATGATAAGCTCAGTGTTGGGATATAAATCAATGGAGTTTATTTAGGAAACTGTTTTAGTGATGATGACAATGTTTTCCCCCGGCAAGGCCCCCATTTGTTATGATTATGCCACATATATCTCAGACAAGATTCATGAGCAATTTCTGCACTTGTCCAGAGAGAAGGTGTTCAGATACACCTCATACATTTATCATCTCATTCTATACCACCAACATGAGAAGTTATCCTTTGAGATCAAGAGAACTGATGCAGCAGGCAACCCTATATCAGTGGTATACTGGAGCTCAGTCTTCCACCTCCTTGCATACTCTCCATACACATATTCTGAGTTCATAGACTTATTCATCCATCCAGCTATGTCTCTCTTCCTAACCTCACCACCCCCAAGACTCTCTGATGAGATGCAGAGGATTCTACAACTATCCAGTGCCTACAGCATAGAGGATTGGTATTTTTACCAGCACTACACTGTGATCAGAATATATGGGTGTGAGCTGCGCCCATACAAATTGCCCAAGTATGTGCCTATGAGACTCTTTGCCTTGGAATATTTCAGGCAATTTGGCAATGCTGATCAGGTGCACTTTGCAGGAAGAGGTAAAAAGGCACAGCTCAAAGTTAGAAACCAACTTGGCCACTTTGTCCTAAACAAAAGAGAAGGATGGAAAGAGGCAGACAGGATGTTAGAATGCCTTGGCCTAAAGCAAAGCTTCCTGTGGAAGCCCTATGACCCTAACAACTTCATATCCATGAAAAGGCATAAATGCAAACTCTCTGGCTATGAGCATGTAAGCTTGCTCCACATCCAAAGACATGCTAATCAACCAAAGTGGAGAAGAAACACACTGGAAGAGCCAGTTACCCAAGAAGAACTAAATGAAAGAGCTAGAAGGCATTTGTTAAAAATGGCTGACTTAGAATGTCCTTCTCAGGTGCTTTCTCTGCCAAAGCCTCAAACAGGAGCTGTTGCTTCATCTTCTGCAACACAGCAAGAGGCAATGCAAACAACAGATCAAGGGCAGAGCAAAGGCAAAGAAAGGGTCATGGAAGAACAACAGGGTCAACAGGATCAACAACAACAGCCCCAGCAGGAAGATCAGCAAGGATATCAACAGGGTCAGGGAAAGTAGACAGGAAAGGCCCAAATGGCCACCCAAGAAAAGACAACACCAATGGCGCCTCCAAGACAGGATTCTAGAGTTGATTCCTCCATCCTCCAAACCCCTCAAAGGGAGGATATTAGCAGAAAAATTGAGAGGGCTACTCCCCTCACTGAAACATCAGAGAAGAGGCAAAGGCTAAATCCCTTCTCAGAGGAGGAGATGCCAAGTATGGAGGCTTCTGCCAGCTCCTTGCAACAGGAGCAAGACAAGGCAGCATTGGGAGAAGTGAGCTCCTCAGGACAACAGCAGGGAACAAGTGCAAGCATAAAGCGGCAATTCAGGGATGCCAAAAGAAGGAGTGAGCCAATAAAAATTCGGCTCTACAATCACCTACTAAACATGGCTCCTCCGAATCAACAAAGGCTCATGTATGCATTTGATGTGCAGGAGGGAAAGATGACAATGAGCCACTTCACTCCAACAGTGCAGCAACCACAAACGGCTGCAGACTACATCAGGACTAATCTGGAGGTCCTGTCAAAAGACATCCACCCAATGGATCAGATTGAGCTTCACAAGCAGACGGGTGAGATGGTCTATGCCACCTTAGCAGATAAGACCTTGGTCAACTACAGGCTACAAAATAGCCTAAACAACACTGCAGCACAGCTTGAATTGGAGAAGGCATCCTCTCAAGCTAAAGATAACAAGATCAAGGCCTTGGAGGAAATAATAATAGAGTTTGGGCATGACCCCAATGATGTTAAGGCTGTGCAACAAGTCCTCAAGTTGAGGGATGCTGATATGGTAGCAATAAAGAAGAAATTGAAAATCCCCCCAACTCTCCACCCACAAACGGATGAGGTTGCCCAGCGGAGGCAAGAAAAGGATGCAGCTTCCTTATTGATGACATTATACAAGGAGCTGATCCAAACACAAGAAAAGCTGCAGGAAACAGAAGCCACATTAGAAGCAGCATTGCAGTAGAAGGAGGCAGGGCAATCTTCCAAGTCACCTCCAAAAACAATAAACCTTGAGGAAACCCCTCAAGACATTGTCCCTCCAAACCAACAAATGCAACAAGAAGCTCCAGGTACCACAGCACCAACCACCTCAGCACCAACAACTGAGCAGGCTGAAAGCCTGGACATGCAAAAGCTGAGGAAAGAAATACAGGTACTAGAGTCCCAGATGTCTGAGCTCAGCCAAGCCCAAGACAATCTGGCAAAGATAAATGAGAAATATGATAAATCAAAGCAAAATGTGGCTGAGAGGGAAAGAGAGGTAAAGGCCCTGAAGAAGAGGATTGCAGAACTGGAAAAAGAGCTCACATTGGATAAAGTCACAGCAGAGCTCAAGAGGGTCATCTAGACCACCATTGGCCAGTCAATAACAAACCAGTGGGAATATATTGAGGCCATATATGAACAAGTGGCACTCATTGACAGAGCACGAAAAGAAATGCAGAGGGCAAGGGCATCTCTAGGCAATATGCCTGAGATTGCCCCCAAGATGATAGAAGTGCTGAACTACAGAACAAGTTCCCAGCTGGTAAGAATGGGGATTGGGAACAGGACTGAGACTATCTCCTTAATCAAAAGAGTCCTGACCATGAGAAGCCTGATTCAGACCCTAGACAGAAGAATCCAGGACACGCAAGCTGATATCAACAAATTTCACAACAGGTTTATGGCTCTGCAGGAAAAGGGGCTCCCCAGCCTATTAGATCCTTCAGGAAAATTACTCTCCCATGAGAAATATGTCAAGAGAGTAAGCAATTTTGCAGCAACACAGATTGCTGATGCACCTAGTACATCTTCAGAAGCTGGCCCAGTAACAGGGCAGGTTCTTTTTGATAGAGTAGATAATTTATTCTTTATTAGAAATGAAGTTGCACATTTATTTGATGAGCCCCCTCACTTTTATAAGTATACAGAAGCTGATGAGACCATGGGGCCAATTTTGAAACATCAGTTGCCTCCACCAGATACATGGCAGGAATTGATAAGATTACTGTTAAACCAAAGTCAGTAATCACAATTTTCTCTTCAGCAAACAGTTTGCATCTCATATACAGCAGGACAAAGGCACATCAGCAGGTATGAAGACGCTGAGCCAACTCAGCACAGGTACACGGCCGCGACAACAACATCAGCAAGCACAGGTGGCAGGGCCGAGAAGTCACAGGAAGTTATAGCTGCACAAACACATCATTTCAGCAGTTATGTTAAAGCCGCTCAACCAACTCCGTGAGCCCCAAAGGTCAAAATTACTCTGACAGGAGTTAAGAGTCTTTATAACTCATTTAAGATTGTAATAACTTCTCATCTGCAAGCCCTGTAGAAGTGAAAGAAGATATTTTCCCTCTCAGATGACTCAATGCCTGAGATATTTCGTAAAAAAACTTCTATATATGCCCCCTCGCATTTGTTAGCAGGGGTTGGACTCCGGATGTAAGAAATCTCTTGATATCTACTATGTTACTCTTCTATTGTAATTTTTCAGACAACTAATGGAAAGGACGATGGGATTTCCCAAAGCATTGTGTCTCTGATGTCTTGCTGGTGTATGGCTGAAAGTTGTAGGATTCCTGTGTATTCCATGACTCAATAAGTTTTCTTGTTACTCTCTGTTATATATATGTTTGCTATACTTTCATATATCTTTCATGTTTTCCATGTACTCAATATCTAAATAGCAAGGAAAAAGAATATTTCAGGACTTAATCATTGATTACCCTAAGCTCAATCCAAGCTATTTCATATGTTTTCTACAGTTATGGTATCGAAAGAGTAATTCTTAAATGCTACCTTTCACACTATATCATCACAGTAATCTATTATTTCAGGAATTCAAGTAATTGCTCCTAAGTAATAGACATCTTTCCCAATACCCAGCTTAGTGAAGAATTCTTAAATGCTCTTTGCTAGTTGTTTCCCATTTCACTCTCACAATTTACAGTTTGTTTTATGAAATACATACAGGCCCTGCAATTCCAGCTGCACTTAAGCTAGGATCTCAAGGAAACAACAGCCACAGACCCCATTGCCCAATGGATTAGTTTTGCCTGCAGACACACTCTAAAACTATCAGAAGCATCCTCCCAACCAAACATAATAAAAAAAAAAACAATCAAACATTCACTTCATAACTAGCCTAAAATTCCATTAAAACAGTGACAAACCTTACAGAGAGAGCCCTCTCTGATTACAGCTGGGCTAGAAGTTGTAGTCTAAAGATTGGTTAGTGGTTACCCCGGCTGTATTCCCTTGGGAGTCATAGGGAACAACCTGGGTGATAACAATGGTCAATGCTCCTTTTGAGTGAAGGTCATGAAGTTTGTCCCATATACCCTTTGCTAAAGAACACTTTTCTAAATTGTCCTTTATAGAATCTGGTAGCCCATTCAAGATTGCCTTCATTGCTTTTTCATTGTACTCCTTGGATTCTCCATCCATCATGCTATCAGCAATCACCGATTTCCAAACTTCAATGCCTTGAGTCTTTAAGAAATTCCTCATTCTTGCTTCCCATATATCAAATTTTCCATTGAACAATGGAGCCTTCACAAATTGATTGATTTCAACTTCGATGGTTGAGGGAAACATCTTTAGTAGGATTCAATACTTTCTTCATTGGCTTCACCATTTGTGTTCTAATTGATCAACCTTCAAGTTGTTAGGCTTTGCGTGAAGGTACTGGCTCTGAAACCAATTGTTGGAAATACTGAGGGGGGGGTGAATCAATATTTCATTTCAATTGTTACTTTTACCAGTTAAATCAATTATATTTAGAACACAAAATGAGCAATAGGAACAAATTATTTTATTAATATAATATTTATAATGAATCAAGTATAATATATAGGGTTCCAACCCTTGATGAAGACACCAATCTTCAATCCCCCAAGCTCCAACCTATTTCCAAGCACCAACTTGGTATTTTGTGAGGCTCCAACCTGTAGGGCACTGACCCTATATTCTCAAGGCACTAACCTTGTGTTTAGAGGCTCCAACCCTTACGGCTCCAACCCTTCTCTGGTATAGGCTCTGACCTGGTTTCTTGAGGACACCAATCCTCTAGGGCTCCAACCCTATCCTTCAAGGTACCTACCTTGTTTGTTCATGGATCCAACCTTTACGGAACCAATCTTCTGGGCTCCAACCCACTGCTATATTTTTTCTAGATATGTTTGATAGTAATTCTATGCTCCCAAAATATTCTTCACTGAATTCTACCAATCTACAACTTCATTGTAGTCTCCATGCTACATAATCAATGACAACCTTGTCTCATAGAAGGTGTCATCATTTCTCTTCATTGTACCCAAGAAAAATCTCCAAGTCACATTATGATGACTAATACATCATGGTCCTCAATAGTCTTCACACAACCTCAATGTGTCTACAATGAACTACACTAAGATCTGCACAAAAAACAACTCTTTGTTTCAATCCTCTGCTCTGGTAATTGCTTCAGGAGTAACTGCTTCAGAGGAGTGACTTTCGCGACTTCAGGTTATGCGTTCAATTAGAGAAAACCCTATTCACACTCAGATAATCTTCTAAGATCCACAAAATGTCCTTTTTGAACTATTATCTGAATCATTGTCAAACACAACTTTGAGTTGTATGAATGAACCTATGCGCAGTGAGTCTCGACTTTCTTCGTTCTTCAACTTTTAATGCTCCTATGTATCTCTCTTTTGATCTACCTTCAACTTCCTTTCCTCTGTTTCTTCTTTTCGCTCGCTCGTCGGCTTCCTTTGAGTTCATGAGTTGTGAATTGTTACTTCTTTTCTTTGTTCAATGCCCAAGATCAAACCCTTAAGGTGAAACATTTAACTTGTATTTATATATGTTCCACAAATGACCAAAATGACATGTCTATTATAGGGAGGCCGACTTGTATATTAAATATATATCGTAGGGGCCTTTGTCTTACTTTTATCATAAACTTGTTTATTTTCCAAAAATCATATATCAACATAGCTAAATCCACATAATAGGTGGTTCCACCTACCACATCATCACCTTAATCGCAATCGCAACCCTTTGGCTTCACCATATAACATTTTCGATACCCTACTACTGATGGAGCAGATGCAATATTCAATAAGTTATTTTTAATAAATCTTCAGGTCCACAAATTTATCAAAATCAGTGGTCCGTAGGGCCCACAAGTCTTATCGCAGTCAGCGGTTTGAATTTGTTAAGCCTTTATTGAAACTTGCAATACGTAACTTCCGATAGGTAGATGCGATATTTATTTAAAGAATATTATAATGGTGCAGCGGGTCCACAATATTATATCGCAATCGGTAGATTTGAACATGACATATTTAAGACTTGTGATATCTCAACTCTGATACAGCGAATGCGATGTTTCATTAAGTCGTATTGTAATGGAGCTATCGGGGCCGTGTTGTATATCACAATTAAGGGTTTTGAGCAGTGTTACATAAATCAATATAATTTAAAATGCTGATATGATATGATTTCTATGATAACTTTTTTTATGCTCCTTTGCAGCAATGCTCCTCCATTGTTTTCTTCCTCTCAGTTCTTCTTGGGCATATGCGATATTTCTGATATGGTTCCTCTGTTGTTTTCTTTGAATCTTTTGCTTTCCTATGGATTCTCTATGATTTTTGATGGCTACTCTTGCTTCAATATGTTTCTCTTGGTCCAATATGCTTCTCTTGGTCCGATTCTAACTTCCAATGTCTTTCAAATGGCTTTGCTCCTTAGGACACTCCTTGGGTCCACTGCCTCTACTCCTTCTGTATATATATGTTCAATTCATATTTTATACTCAGCCCTTGGGTCCTCCATGGGAAACATTATGATCAGTGGGCATCAATAGGAAATGTCATGTATTACAACAATTTGCCATCACAAGCACTACCATATTGACATCAATGAAAACCT